>JADPWL010003063.1:0-40001 GCA_019059595.1 Marasmia exigua
CAGCAAAGTAAGATGCTTTTTGTATGTATTTTTATGGGGCGATTCGGGAAAAACATATTAAACGTCGTATAAGCAAAGTCGAATTTTCGGCGTCAAGCCATGCCTTGGGTCGAGCTATCGGATTTGGTCATAATCGATCTACAGCAAAGTAAGATGCTTTTCGTATGTATTTTTGTGGGGCGATTCGGGAAAACCATATAAAACGTCGTATAAGCAAAGTCGAATTTTCAGCTTTCAGCCATACCAATGGTCGAGATATCAGATTTGGTCATAATCAATCTACAACAAAAAAAGATCCTTTTTTTTTGTATTTTGAGGTGGCGATTCGGGAAAACGATATAAAACATCGTATTAGCAAAGTCGAATTTTCGACGTCAAGCCATACCTTTTGTTGAGATATCAAATTTGGTCATAATCGATCTACAGCAAAGTAAGATGCTTTTCGTATGTATTTTTATGGGGCGATTCGGGAAAACCATATAAAACATCGTATAAGCCAAGTCGAATTTTCGGCGTCAAGCCATACCTTTGGTCGAGGTATCAGATTTAGTCATAATCGATCTACAGCAAAGAATGATGCTTTTTGTGTGTATTTTGACGTGGCGATTCGGAAAAACGATATAAAACATCGTTTAAGAAAAGTTTAATTTTCGGCGTCAAGCCATACCTTGGGTCGAGATATCGGATTTGGTCATAATCGATCTACAGCAAAGTAAGATGCTTTTCGTATGTATTTTTATGGGGCGATTCGGGAAAACCATATAAAACATCGTATAAGCCAAGTCGGATTTTCAGCGTCAAGCCATACCTTTGGTCGAGATATCAGATTTGGTCATAATCGATCTACAGCAAAGAATGATGCTTTTTGTGTGTGTTTTGACGTGGCGATTCGGAAAAACGATATAAAACATCGTTTAAGCAAAGTTGAACTTTTTTTTTCGCTTGTGGCAACACTACCGCTAACAGCTGATTTCGATTGCTCCGACAAAATATTTTATAAATCATAGTTTAAACCCATATATTGTCCTGATTTCGTCACTAAACTATAACATTAGTAATATAAGGTGTTTTTAGAATTAAATTAGTGCATAACACAGTGATTTAAAAGTGATTTTGTGCGTGATACGGCAGCCGGCAACGGTCGATGACCTTGCGTTTTTGACATTTGAAGTTAGGTACTAAATTATCTTGTGAATCATTATTATCTCTTTATTACTAGTCTTTTGTTATTTATTTACGATTTAGTAATTACAAATAGATCGAGGTACTCATATTACAGTGACTTACTCACTCGCGCGAAGCGGTTAGTCTTGAATTGACTTAACCTCTTAAGGTGTTCAAGCAACTATCTGATTTGTTTATTTTCTCAATAATTACGTGGATATGAACAGAATGACCACACGTAGTATGGCTTGTGCTCGCCAGGAAGAGAGTAAACTCGAAATAGTTTCGAAACAACTCGACCAGGCTTTGAAGCAATTGCAGGCTGTCAGAAAGTTAAATGAACACTTGGATAGGGAAAGAGATGATAATGAGGCGGAACTATTGAAGGCATTTGAAAATAATAATAAGATAAAGAAAGAAATGGCTGAGTTACACACTGAGAATATTTTGTTAGTTGACGAGCGAGACCGGTTGTTATCTATCATCAACCAGTTCAAGGAGTGCAGCGAGGAGTACACCCAGGGCCTCAATCGAATGTCGGTCCTGGAGCACGAGCTACAGGAGGCTCATCACACCATAAGCCACCTCCAGTCAGAAAAACAGGACTTTGCCGCTTCCCAAACCCAATGCCTATTTGAAGAGTTAGTAGGTAGTGTGCCCAGCCAAATAACTGCTTCGGATAGCCAAGAACCCTTCACCATTGATCTTACTTGTGACGATACCTTAAAATCAACTAACAAGGGAAGATTGGCTATGTGCAGCAGAAATAAAATTAAAAAATATGTTAAAATAAATAGGTACATTAAAAAAACCCAGAAATTAGTTAAGAAAAATAAATGTTTATATAATAAGCTTAAATGTATTAAACAAAGAAGGCAATTAGGTGATGAATTGGACCTGTATTATTTATTAATAGAAAATAACATCATCAATCATGAAAATGACTTGAAACAATTTCAATCCGAAATTTTAAAACTTGAGGAAAAGAATATAATAAAAATCATTGCTCCATATTTAGCTGTAATATTTAATGAATGCGTAGATATTGGTCAATTTCCAAATCTGATGAAATATAGCAAAGTTCTACCACTTTTCAAATCAGGTGATAGAAGTGACCCATCTAATTACAGACCAATATCCATTTTACCTGCCCTTAGTAAAATATATGAAAAAGTTATATTCCATCAATTATTGGGTCATTTTAATCTAAACAAATTATTGCATAATAAACAATTTGGATTTACTAAAGGCAAATCTACTACTGATGCGGGAGTTGCACTCATCAAGCACATTTTTGATGCATGGCAAAATAAGCAAGATGCTGTAGGTATATTTTGTGACCTATCCAAAGCATTCGACTGCGTTAATCACCAAACATTATTAATGAAGCTACAGCATTACGGCCTCACAGATAGCTCTCTGAGCTTAGTACGGTCATACCTAAGTGATAGAATTCAAAAAGTCAATGTTAATGGAACTAACTCTCCTGGCGCCCTTTTACAGATGGGAGTGCCCCAGGGCTCGATATTGGGGCCCTTACTGTTTATTATATATGTAAATGACCTACCTTACTTTACTAAAAACTTGTGTGACATAGTATTATTTGCAGATGATACTTCTTTAATTTTTAAAACTAATAGACATAAAGATAACTTTGACGATGTAAATAATGCTCTCACTCAAGTGGTACATTGGTTTACTGTAAATAATTTACTTCTCAATGCTAAAAAAACTAAATGTGTCAAATTTACATTGCCCAACGTAAGACAGGTCAGCACTAGGATTAATATGAATAGTCAAAATGTTGAAGTAATTAATTCTACAGTCTTTCTAGGCGTCACGTTAGACTCAAAATTACAGTGGGGTTCTCATATTGCAGCCCTGGCAGGGAGACTTAGTTCGGCTGCATATGCAGTCAAAAAAATAAGACATCTGACCGATATTGAAGCAGCCAGACTTGTGTATTTCAGTTATTTCCATAGCGTTATGTCTTATGGTCTGCTGTTATGGGGCTCTGCGGCTGATATTCAAGCTATTTTTGTGCTACAGAAACGAGCTGTCAGGGCCATATACGGACTTAGGCCACGAGACTCGCTTAGAAACTTGTTCAAAGAAATTAACATTTTAACATTAGCATCATGTTCATCATCGATCTACAGCAAAGTAAGATGCTTTTTGTATGTATTTTTATGGGGCGATTCGGGAAAACCATATAAAACATCGTATAAGCCTAGTCGAATTTTCGGCGTCAAGCCATACCTTGGGTCGAGCTATCGGATTTGGTCATAATCGATCTACAGCAAAGTAAGATGCTTTTCGTATGTATTTTTGTGGGGCGATTCGGGAAAAACATATAAAACATGGTATAAGCAAAGTCGGATTTTCAGCGTCAAGCCATACCTTTGGTCGAGATATCAGATTTGGTCATAATCGATCTACAGCAAAAAAAGATTCTTTTTGTGTGTATTTTGACGTGGCGATTCGGAAAAACGATATAAAACATCGTATAAGCAAAGTTGAATTTTCGGTGTCAAGCCACACCTTGGGTCGAGATATCGGATTTGGTCATAATCGATGTACAGCAAAATAAGATGCTTTTCGTATGTATTTTTATGGGGCGATTCGGGAAAACCATATAAAACGTCGTATAAGCAAAGTCGAATTTTCGGCGTCAAGTCATACCTTGGGTCGAGATATCGGATTTGGTCATAATCAATCTACATCAAAGTAAGGTGCTTTTCGTATGTATTTTTATGGGCGGATTCGGGAAAACAATATTAAACGTCATATAAGCAAAGTTGAATTTTCGGCGTCAAGCTATACCTTTGGTCGGGATATCAGATTTGTTCATAATCGATCTACAGCAAAAAAATATGCTTTTTGTTTGTATTTTGACGTGGCGATTCGGGAAAACGATATAAAACATCGTATTAGCAAAGTCGAATTTTCGACGTCAAGCCATACCTTTGGTCGAGATATCAAATTTGGTCATAATCGATCTATAGCAAAGAATGATGCTTTTTGTGCGTATTTTGACGTGGCGATTCGGAAAAACGATATAAAACATCGTATAAGCAAAGTTGAATTTTCGGCGTCAAGCCATACCTTGCGTCGAGATATCGGAATTGTTCATAATCGATCTACAGCAAAGTAAGATGCTTTTCGTATGTTTTTTTATGGGACGATTCGGGAAAACCATATTAAACGTCGTATAAGCAAAGTCAAATTTTCGGCGTCAAGCCATACCTTTGGTCGAGATATAAGATTTGGTCATAATCGATCTACAGCAAAAAAAGATGCTTTTTGTGTGTATTTTGACGTGGCGATTCGGAAAAACGATATAAAACATCGTATAAGCAAAGTTGAATTTTCGGCGTCAAGCCATACCTTGGGTCGAGATATCGGAGTTGGTCATAATCGATCTACAGCAAAGAATGATGCTTTTTGTGTGTATTTTGACGTGGCGATTCGGAAAAACGATATAAAACATCGTATAAGCAAAGTTGAATTTTCGGCGTCAAGCCATACCTTGGGTCGAGATATCGGAGTTGGTCATAATCGATCTACAGCAAAGAATGATGCTTTTTGTGTGTATTTTGACGTGGCGATTCGGAAAAACGATATAAAACATCGTATAAACAAAGTTGAATTTTCGGCGTCAAGCCATACCTTGGGTCGAGATATCGGATTTGGTCATAATCGATCTACAGCAAAATAAGATGCTTTTCGTATGTATTTTATGGGGCGATTCGGGAAAACCATATAAAACATCGTATAAGCAAAGTTGAATTTTCGGCGTCAAGCCATACCTTGGGTCGAGATATCGGAGTTGGTCATAATCGATCTACAGCAAAGAATGATGCTTTTTGTGTGTATTTTGACGTGGCGATTCGGAAAAACGATATAAAACATCGTATAAGCACAGTTGAATTTTCGGCGTCAAGCCATACCTTGGGTCGAGATATCAAATTTGGTCATCATCGATCTACAGCAAAGTAAGATGCTTTTCGTATGTATTTTTATGGGGCGATTCGGGAAAACCATATAAAACATCGTATAAATAAATAATAAATAAATAAAATAAAATTCATTTATTTCAGGCTTTGCCCATAATATTATTAGTATACAAAAATACTTAAAAATTATGTTAGTAGACCCACAACCAATTAATTTAGGTACCTGCCGCGCGCTGCGACCCCGGGCAAGCGCACATGCACTTGGACCCAGTGCCGCAGAAAGGGGCTGTCCGGCTTCTGGCTGAGCACGTTCAGGATGGTGTTGGGGCTCCCGCGCGTGCGGTGCATCAGCGACGCGATGCGGCGCCGCACCACGGTGTGGAAGCCGTCAGTGTGCGCATGTGCAAACATCGCAGATGCACTACAGTAGCGCGGGAGCCCCACCAGTACCCTGAACGCATTATTATATTGTATTCGGAGTGCGTTGATGGCCCGCTGCGTATAGCTAATCCACAGATTGCAGGTGTAGAGAGTTTGGCAGTATGCTTTAAACAAGGTAATTTTGACCCCTAAACTACACCGCGCGAATCTGCGAGCCAACATATTACAGCGGACCGCCATCGCCCTCCTCTCCCTTTCGATGTCTCCATCATCTTTTAAATCCTCGGTAACAACATGGCCAAGGTACTTAAACTCCGTAACCCTATTAAGAGCTTCACCATTAAGCAGCACGGGTGGCACCTCTCCCAACCTGCGACCTCTTGCTTTAAATATCAATAGCTGACTCTTCTTGACATTGTATAGGAGTCCATGTTCCTTCGCATATTGCTCACAGATTCCCAACAGTTTTCTCAGTGCTGATATTGATGGGCTGAGCAGTACCATATCGTCAGCGTAGCTAATGCTGTTTATAAATAGGCCATCGATCGTGCAGCCTACACCCGCGCTGCCCAGCCTAACAATCAGGTCGTTCACGTACAAGTTGAAGAGCGAAGGAGACGTTAGCCCCCCCTGTCTCACGCCGCACTCCAACCTGTACTCCTCAGAGAGCTCACCAAGCCATTTAACCTGGTTAGTTTGGTGATCATACCAATATCTAAACAGGTTTATTAATTCACCGGGCACACCTGTATCCTTCAATTTCTGCCAAAGGATATCGTACCTAACCAGGTCAAATGCCTTGGACAGATCAAGAAAAGCCGCATACACCTCAGTGCACCTATCGGTGTAGTATTTGACAGTCTGCTTGAGAGACATTATTGCACATTCTGTTGAAAGTCCTGGTCTGAAACCGAATTGTGCATCATGCAGTTTTAGATGTTGTTTGAGCTGTCTCTCAAGCAGGCCGTCAAGAACCTTAGAAGTGGTAGTAGCCAACGATATGGGACGGTAGTTACACTTGTCGGAATTATCACCGGTTTTATTCTTAATTATGGGTACCACCACCGTCTTCATCAACTCGTGAGGCAGGTATGAATGCCTAAGGCAAAGCGTGAACAGAAGTCCCAACAGCCTTGGGAGGTGTGGCCCCGCATGCTGAAAATGTTCGATGCTTAGGCCGTCGTGTCCGGGTGACTTCCCTCGGGTCATGTTTTTTATTATTACCGTAACTAATTTTGATGTGACACGTTCGGGCACCGCTGACATGACGGCCTCTGCATTACACGTCTGCTCGCTCTTTAGTGGAGAACCAACTTGGAAGTGACATTTAAACATGTCCGCTATAGCTTTTGGTTCATTTATGCCATCGATACTCACCGGGACACAAGGATTAGCGCTCAATTTCTTTGTTTGCTGCCAAAATCCTTTGAAATCTTTACTTTTATGTTTACTTGCTAGAATATTCATTCTTATCATGTCTTCGTTATTCTGACAATAACGAAGTTTGCTTTTAAATATTTTTCTAGACTCATACATTTCATTATAAATGTTACCAAAAGTTGGCCGTCCATGCAATACCCATGTTAAAAATTTATGCCTGGCATCCCTGTGAGTATCGCGGACATAACTGTTCCACCCGGGAATAGGCCGGCCGCGATGTTGCCTGCCTCCAGACCCATGGCCAACATAGCTGGCAATAGCTGCCTCCTGTAACGCTTTTACAATGTCGCCATATAGCATGTCTATTACGGCCAGATGTGCCTTATCACTATTGTTACACATCTTATCACAACAAAGGCGGAATTCATTGGGAAAACCAATGTCCCTCAATTTATTTTTACAGTATTTACTATAGCTTTCTACTTGATTTAAATCCCGTTCTCCCCACAAAACCTTGTTTGTCTTGGCCGCAGGCTGTTTAGTGGTTTGACTGACTGACTTTAAATTGCATAGTATCTCAACTGGATAGTGATCAGACCAATAAATGTCATAGCATACCTTAACCGAAGACACTGTCTTTAACGCAGCCTCCGTAGCAATACAATGATCTAGCCAGCTACGGCTGCCGTGCGCTTCACTTACAAAAGTATAGGTATTAGAGTTAGCGCCCAACATCTGTAGGTCCACACATGTCCAGTTTTGTTCATAGCAAAAGCGATGCAACTCGTTACCAAACAATTGCCCTGGATGTGCATTAAAGTCCCCCATAATATATACAGTTTCAATATTGCTAGCTTCAACTATTGATGTTATTTCACTTAAACATTGAACAAATTCTAAAAGATTATCTGACGACCCCGTGGGCATATAGACAGAAAATACAAGTATACATCGATCCGACACGCACACTTTAACTGCACTGATTCGATTATTTTCACACGCAATCACAGACACAGAACTACACTTGCTGTTTCTCCATAGAAGTGCTACGCCGCCATAGGGCCGCCCGCGTAGTACACCGTTAGTAAGGTCTACCGCAGACTTCCCGTAAAATCCAAAGTCACTGCTTACTTTTCCCAGTTCCGGTATCTCATATGGCAGAAGCCAGGTTTCTTGTAGTGCCACTATATCGGCACTTTGACAAAGCATTCTTATGCACTCTATAGATCTTTTAAAAGACTTACAATTGAAACTAATGAGTTTTAAACTTTCTTTGTTTGACGTACTATTCATATTTTCATATTTGGTTTCATTTTGCAACACTATCAGATTTCTTGCGTCTGTCTAACCCTCGATTACCGAACTCGACGAAACGACGAAAAGTTATACCATCGGGCCATAGGCTGCAGTCCAAAAATAAACTTAGTTTCTCCTGAGGAACATACATTTTATAAGAGTTGTATTCTCTCTGCTGCTTAGGTTCTATCTTTTGCAGAGTGATGTCTACATTTGTTCGGCTATTTATATAGGATACTATGTGATTTTCGCAGGTATCCTTGTGCACCCTATTTATGAACAGCGGGACACTGATACTCGCTGCCTTAAAACCTTCCACAATCTCGGTGCTCGTCCCTTTTTTACTCAAAAATCGGTTCCTGTATCGCTTCCTTTGTACAAGTTCCCATTTCTCGTCTGCTATCTGCCTAGTGCTCTGCGTACCGGGCGACCGGATCGGTTGTTTACAAGTTGCACCTATTGGTTTAGACGGTGCGATTTGTTCCGTGGTGAGCGTCTCGCTTCGCGCAGTATCTGCGCTGTGCGCGACAGATAGTTCACCAGCCGGCGCCACGCGCGAGAGCGACGAGGACAGCGAATGATGCGCTTGAGTGTATTGATTTACCTCCTTATCAATACCGATGGGATGATTATTATCACTCGCCGGTTCTTGCGTAATTTGTATAAATCCTGTTGGACCACTGTCACAGTTGTACTCTGAGCTATCCATTATGCGATTTGCGCCTCTGTTTTTGTTAACAAAATTGACGCGTTGAAAATTATCCTGTTGAAAATTATTTACTATTGATGCTTGCTGTAGGTTTTCAAATTCACTTTTCAATCTAGAAAACTGGTCCATGGGTGCATACAATTCTTTAATGTTTTCGATCTCTTGTTTAAGCATAATAATATCTTTTAACAGTCTAGTCGCGTCCAAATGATCAAACGTGACAGGGGGTAGTTTATGTAGATCACGGGCCACAAAAATTGGCATATCTTCAGGCTCTTTCTCTTTTATCAACGTAATTATATCTTCTAATTCCCTTTGCGTTTTTCCTTTATTTTTGCGTTTTAAATTCCTTCCCGTTGATGTTTTGATGGAGGTGTATAAAAGATTTTTCGCAGCCGTCACATCTTCCGGTTGAAACGACTTACAGAGTCTTATCATGGTATAAGCCTAGTCGAATTTTCGGCGTCAAGCCATACCTTGGGTCGAGCCATCGGATTTGGTCATAATCGATCTACAGCAAAGAATGATGCTTTTTGTATGTATTTTGACGTGGCGATTCGGAAAAACGATATAAAACATCGTATAAGCACAGTTGAATTTTTGGCGTCAAGCCATACCTTGGGTCGAGATATCAAATTTGGTCATAATCGATCTACAGCAAAGTAAGATGCTTTTCGTATGTATTTTTATGGGGCGATTCGGGAAAACCATATAAAACATCGTATAAGCCTAGTCGAATTTTCGGCGTCAAGCCATACCTTGGGTCGAGCTATCGGATTTGGTCATAATCGATCTACAGCAAAGTAAGATACTTTTTGTGTGTATTTTGACGTGGCGATTCGGAAAAACGATATAAAACATCGTATAAGCAAAGTTGAATTTTCGGCGTCAAGCCATACCTTGGGTCGAGATATCGGATTTGGTCATAATCGATCTACAGCAAAAAAAGATGCTTTTCGTATGTTTTTTTATGGGGCGATTCGGGAAAACCATATTAAACGTCGTATAAGCAAAGTCGAATTTTCAGCGTTAAGCCATACCAATGGTCGAGATATCAGATTTGGTCATAATCAATCTACATCAAAGTAAGGTGCTTTTCGTATGTATTTTTATGGATAGGGAAAACAATATTAAACGTCGTATAAGCAAAGTTGAATTTTCGGCGTCAAGCTATACCTACCTTTGGTCGGGATATCAGATTTGTTCATAATCGATCTACAGCAAAAAAAGATGCTTTTTGTTTGTATTTTGACGTGGCGATTCGGGAAAACGATATAAAACATCGTATTAGCAAAGTCGAATTTTCGACGTCAAGCCATACCTTGGGTCGAGATATCGGAGTTGGTCATAATCGATCTACAGCAAAGAATGATGCTTTTTGTGTGTATTTTGACGTGGCGATTCGGAAAAACGATATAAAACATCGTTGCATTATAACTATAATGTATCAATACGGGGATTAACACGATCTTTATTATGTGATACATTGTGTACGAGTACACACATATTTGGCCCGACGTTTCGGCTACGTTACAGCAGCCGTGAAATAAAATATGTGAAGTAAAATATGTGAGTACACTATGTTGTTTCACATAATAAAGATCGTGTTAATCCCCGTATTGATACATTATAGTTATGGCGACTAAATCCTGTTTTATTTGTTTTTGCTCGATAGTTACCTCCTCAAGGCTTTGCTTGAATTCCGTCTTTATCTTCGAAAGAGCTTTCTCTATTTCTTTTTGGAAGGAAGTTTGAAGTGATGATATTATTAGTTTGTTGTTTTCCTGGAGTAAGGTCGTAAACTTTTGTAGAGAAATTTGTTCAAGATGTTCGTCATTTATGCGGCGGTTGGGGATATGAACGGTATTTCCGTGTGGCGAAGTCAGAGATTCGTCGTCGTCACTGTGCAAGATAAAACTTTCATTGCTAGATGTAGGAATCCTTTTTCTTACGGTGACATTTGAATCGACTATTGATAGGTTTCTATTTAAAGACGTGTCGCTAATTTGGGTTGGTTTAATAAACGTATCGTCGCTTGGTTGGGAGCGGATAGGGGTATTATTATTGTCCCTCTTTGGCTCTTTCGAGCGACACAATAGACATTTCCAGGATTTTTTGCTTTCGGTTGTCATAATTTTATAAAAGAACTCTTCCGATCTATTTGCACAATCAAGATCATAACTTTCATTACACACACAACATATTAGAAATTTGCTATCTGTAATTTCTTGATGACAACCAGCACATAATTTGGTCATCTTGAAAAACTTTGCTGCTCTTGATTCAACAGGCGTTAACTTTTTATTTTTGTTTTAGTCTGATTTCAACTGACGAGTTTTATGTATCTAAACAACTTAATTATCTCGCTCGCTAGTACAGATATAGGTACAAAAACAATTGGTCCCTGTGGGGTTTGAACTTGGGGAATTTCGTTTCTATGTCTACAGGCCCGTAGCTGTCTCCACTCGGCCGTCTGTCTCTATGCCGTACTGGTTGAATTTTTGGTAGTGCTTTTCAGGGACGTTTTTGTTAATTATTTCTGTAGAGGTAGTAGATGTAAATAGTTAAACAAAATTACCCTATTTATAGGGACACAAACCCTAGCTTCTTTAATTTCGTTCACTATTTTTGTTAATATTTACATCTAATCTTACTTGAATTCCGGTGTTTTTATCTTCAAAAGGTGTTTCACCGTTGGCCGAATATTGATGCCACGGTTTCTGCTTGAATACTACACTTTTAACTATTCAAAATAATTTATTTAGTAGGAGCTGACGATTTTGTTTGTGCGCTCCGTCCGTCCAACTACTATCGATCTACAGCAAAGTAAGATGCTTTTTGTATGTATTTTGACGGGGCGATTCAGGAAAACCATATAAAACATCGTTTAAGCAAAGTCGAATTTTCGGCGTCAAGCCATAACTTATGTCGAGATATCAGATTTGGTCATAATCGATCTACAGCAAAAAACGATGCTTTTCTTATGTATTTTGACGCGGCGATTCGGGAAAACCATATAAAACATCGTATAAGCAAAGTCGAATTTTCGGCGTCAAGCCATACCTTGGGTCGAGATATCAGATTTGATCATAATTAAATTGTATATAAAAAACTGTTTAATGAAGAAAGGCTATTATAAAATAGACGATTTTTTTAATGACAATAATTTAGGGACATATTAGTAACACAAAAATTGTACTATATTTTTAAGTTACCTAATGGTGACATTTTGTAAAACATTTTTTTTTTAAAGAGTAACTGCTGAGTTTCTTGCTGGTCTCTTCTTGGCAGAAAACTACATTCCGAACCAGTGGTAAACATGTTGACATTCATAATAGTTCTGTATGGACCTAAATTGAATAAACAATTTTCATTTCATTTAAACCCCCCCTTATCCCCCAGATTGGGCCTCTGGTACCCTCACTCACGCAGCGAAACCCAGCACAGTGCTGCTTCACGCATTTTGTATTTTTTTGATACGGTGTTTTATTTTGTATTGATTGTCTTTGATGGATGATGAGACATTATTTTGGGTTTACCCATCGCTGCCCGGGTAGCTTTTGTCATCATCAGTTGATCGGGTTTGCTCTCATCATCCGGGTAGGTAGGGGGTGTAAGGTGTCTCGCCCAATATCTAACGGGGCCTAAGTCAACTTCACCTGCACGTGGCGCACCCTGCTGCACAACAGACGAGACTCTGGCGTTTCCCACCAAGCCGCACTGGGCCAGCGTGGTGGGTGTAGGCCCAAACCCTCCCTATGATGATGAGAAGAACATTCGGGAAGGGCTATGTCCAGGAGTGGACGTCTATTGGCTGAAATGAAATCCGGGTAGCGACGTAGCCCGAACACTTAGTACCTAGTGCTAGCCTCCGTCAGCCATCGAACTAGCCGGTTTAGTCGACGATCCCCCCCAAATGATGTGGCTTCGCCACAGGAGGGGAGGACGTTAAGGATCGACGACAGGAGCAGCGTCTTTTACATCTATATTTTTTATTTAAGGCCGGCAACGCGTCCCCACACCCTCTGTTGTGGCTGATGTCCAGGGGCGGCGGTGATCGCTTACCATCAGGTGACTCGCTTGCCTCCCTTTCTCCTAAAAAAATATTGTTTATGTTTCATACCTTTTTACTGTTTTTGATATTGTTTTTTTTTTATGTCATAAGTGGCAGACGAGCAGACGGATCATCTGATGGTATTATTGATTGGTTTTAATTGTCTTTGTTATTACCGTTGACCGACCAGGACTTGTCCTTGGTTTTAATGGGTATGCGCAATGGACGGTCTCTGATTAGCAAAGGTCGAACCTATAGGCACATGAATAAATAAGAGGAATTTATTCATGTGCTATAAGAGAGCTCCACACTATCCGTTCGACGGGAACCGACACATTTCGTACTCGAGCGTATCCTAACTGCTACGCAATCGAGGTCGACTATGGTCTTTCGTCGACGCTTGTAGTAGGAACATATTCTGCTAATTTCGATATTAAAATTAACAATTCTTCTATTGCACAGGTCACTGAAGGCAAAAATCTTGGAGTCCTCATGGGTGGTAACTTGATATATTACCTATTACCTATATTAAGTTCGTAACTGTTTATCGGTTGTCAGAATTATTTTAAGTGAAACTTTTTGTAGAAGTACCTAAACTACGGTAATGCCGATAAAGGCGGGTGTCTGTTCGGTTACACAAAGAAACTTCTCCAACGTCTCAAAAATTCTTGTGCTTTCAAAATTCCACGTGAAACCCATATAACACCGTTTCTCAACAATGGAAACGTCCCAAATATGGAATCAAGCCGCTCCCTCACTTCGTGTTGTTCGTCCAATATGTACTCAATATAAACTCGATCATCACCTTAAATGTACCAAGTCAGGATTGCTTCCAGTCTTTTTGTAGACACAGACCAGCTGCCTAAAGAAGAATAATGTCGACGTATATCGCCGCCCTTGGACATCTGCAACACCCAAGGCATCAGATGCTGTACGGGCGGGAAGCGATGGTTGTAAGGCACCGCGTCCCGGCGAACAGAATATACTCGTAAGGAAAGGAACGGAACCTAACTTTCTACTGAGCCTAGAGCCCCTTTGTCACTACAGACACAGACACTAAGTTCCTAGAGCCCTAGCCCTGCCTATACGGAATAAATAGGTACATATATAGATAAGGTGATGGGAGCTTGCTCCCGGGTCGCCCACGGCAGCAACCGGGAAGAGTCAGGACGGTAGGTAGGAGGGGAACCGCTGCCAGTCGAGCAGGCTCACTCGACTGATCATAGTGACGGCTAAAGGTGTCTTGGCCGCAGTGGAAGAAATGAGACCCAGCACAGACGGTTGAAATCTGTTTTTCGTAAAAAAGATGTTATTATCACATTTAAAGGTGTTTGCTAGTGTGCCGTCGGTGTAGAGTGCCGACGGTGCAAGAATACGGTCCATCGGTCAGGCGTGCTGCATGTAGGTCGTTGCTGAGTTAGTCTGTGCGACGTAGTTCGTAATGCATTGGATCTAATGAAAGGGATAAGCTTATATCTTGAGATAATTATACAGAGATGAAAATAATAAGAAATGTAAACTCAGTGTTTAATGTATTTTAGCTTGTAAATGTTCTCGTGTAGTTTGTCGCGCACGCGGAGCAGCGCGGCGTCGCGCGCTGAGCGTAGCTCGGCGCTGGTCGCGCAGCGCAGCAGCAGCGCAGCCACCGCGCCGCAGCGCGCGCGCACCCACTGCTGTAGGCGCGCGCTTTCCGCCGGCCCCACACCCACGCTCGTCACTATTGACTCTGTCTCGGTTTCATCTGAAATGAAGTATAATTGCTTTTGTTATAAAATTGAATACTATTCTAGGATAATGTTCCAAGTATCCATCATCATTGGTACTAAAATGACACGCTGAGATGGTAGAAAATGTTCAATCGTGACTATAATTTATTTGCTTTAGAGTAGGGTATACAATACCTACGGATCTTCATCTTAGCGTGTAATTAGGTAGAAGAAGAAGGCAGAAGCCGGCTCGCTTGGACCATGATCCAGGATTCGGGAACTCTGGTAATTACAATGAAGCGACTGCCGCCTGACCTTCACAACACTTAGACGTGGGAACCAGACCAACTGGACCAACACGTTTTATTTTTATTTTATTTATTAAGGAACAACAACAGCCTTTGACATAATATAGTACTTACAAAATAAGACAAATCACATTTAAATCTTAGGCCCAAAAGTTATCCACAGAGGTCATAATGTTGAGTGCTTAATTTAATAGTCTAGACATACGATATTAACCAACTAAGGTAAGCTCATTTGCTCTAATAGTGGGTGACTCTTCGAGACAGTGTTCCTCCGGTCCATCCCATCCAACTCACATGTGCAAAAAACACTGCTCAGATTAAAAGTTTACTTAGAAATAAGAACTAAGTATTTTAATTTAAATCAGTACTCATATTACCCATATTTTAGTAAAAACTTCCAACCCCAACAATATCTCTCGAGTCCATGTGAATTAGACAGCACGAAACGGCAGTTCAGATCACGAAGAATCACCCTAGTACGATTAAACTAATAAAACAAATTTAAACTACACTAAAGAAAAAAAAATTAAGACATTGATGTAGCTAAACTACGGAACTAATATATTTATTACTCCTCGTAAAGGTTCCTTGAAGGATTTCTTGTTTTTGTACAGAAATGGATCTATTAAGAATCATCATCTCCAATATTGTAAGTATTCCTCCTATCCTTATATGAAGGGTACAGGCAAAGAACAGGGAATGTCACATTGTTATTTTTTTCTGTTTTTTATTGAAGGCAAATGTTTGCCGAAAGTAGTTTAGTCCCCAATTACATAATTAAAAAAAAAAGTGAAGAGTTGGCGCCAAAAACACGTTTTTACCTATGGCCGAAGCGAAAAGAACTAAATGTTCATGACATACCGGTTAAGAACAAGAATATGTAGTGACAGTTGTGAATTAGAGGTTACAATTAATTTTTTTGAAAGTTTGAGGTGTTGTAATTGTTTACATAAAAGTTTAAGTTTAAAATGATCTCTGAATCCGACAATGACGACTTTTCTCCGAAACTATAAGAACTATACTGTTGAAACTTGGTAAATAGATGTACTTATTTTGTTAACCGCATTACAATTTTTACACAAAAATTGGTGTTGGTGGCTCCCAGAGTGGTAAACTGTGTGTCCCCCCCTTCTAACTTTTATAATAAATGAATTATAAAACTAAAAAAATATATACTATACATTACCATAAAAACTAACAACGAAAGTTGGTTTGGACTAGATCTAGTAAATAGTTTTTTTTAAATACGTTATAAACCGTAATTTACCTTCCATATATCTTACTTGCTGCTACGGAACCCTTCATGGGCGAGTCCGACTCGCACTTGGCCGGTTTTTTGTTCTTATAAGACTGTTTCGTTTTAGTTTTTGGTAATTTTTTTAAACTGAAAAGTTTTTTAAACTAATAACTGAAAAGTCCAACTAAACAAGAGATTTATATTAATAAATAAATAAATAATTCGTTTTAAGTATAAGTTAATGCATATTTAGATTTTAATAGAAAATATATACTTCTAAACTTTACATTGCGTTTTTCTCAAAATCGTTTCATTAGGACATTCCCTATTCTTTGCCTGTACCCTTCATTTATAATGCCCGACAAAGCTGAGTAGGTAGTCTATTCAGAGTACAATTTGTAGTTTATAAGTTAACTACAAATTCTACTCTGTAACAATTTTATAATTAGATGTGTAATTGCTATCTCTGAATAAATCTATTTCTATTTCTATTATATCCTTTTGACATTTTACTTAGATTGATTTTTTTCCTTTGACATTTATTAATATTAGTATACCCTTGACTATTTGAATATCGTTTGACAATTATTTGATTTATGCATGTGCTTTTTTATTGTTTGATTTTAATTTTAATTAAATTGTATTTTTTATGTAAATTTAAACTTGTGTGCGTGTTGGAATCATTTCTGTAAGCCACAGGTATACTGTAATAATAAATAAATAAATAAGTAGGTCTCCACAAGTTTCAGAAACTATCCGGGACGTGCAGGTTTCCTCACGATGTGTTCTCTCACCACCTAGTGGTAGAAACATGCTCATTGATTTGAAAAATCTAGAGGTGCGTGCTTGGATTTGAACCACTACCCCATAGTATGGAAGGCGCGTTATTATCCACTGAGCTACCATCGCTCTGATGTACGAGTAACGCGACATTGTTCACCGTGGGAGCCACGCTTCGGCTTGAATGGGCCGGCTCGACCGGAGTGATACCACGGCCTCACAGAAAACCGGCGTGAAACAGCATTGTGCTGTTTCGCTGCGTAAGTGAGGGTACCGGAAGCCTATTCCGGGGGAAAGGGGGTTAAAAGGTTGGCAGCGCACTTGTGACTCCACTGTCGCGGGAGTCCATGGGCGGCGGCAATTGCTTACCATCAGGTGATCCGTCTGCTCGTTTGCCACCTAACACATAAAAAAAATACCACAGAAGAGCGGCCAGGGCAGCAGCGGGGGCCGCGTGCAGTGCGTGCGCGTGACGGTGACGCGGTGCGCGGCGGCGAGCCCGTGGCGCGGCTGCGCGGTGTGCGCGTGCGCCTGCACGGCCGTGCGCCCGGCGCAGCGCGGCCCGCACGCGTACCGCGCCGCGTAGCGCCACGACGTGTAGTTGCCGGACTCCTCCTCCAGGGTCCACGACCCGCTGAGAGCGATTAAAAAGTTTCCTTAATCAATTTTTTATTTATAACATGGAAATCTAGATAACAAGAGTAGTTTATGTTATGATTATAATTACAATAATTGAGGATTAATCCGATTTCGGAACTGCGAATAAGTAAAAAGCTGATTAAATACACAAGAGATCGAAACAATATCACTTTCATCACTTTCATGTGATAAGTGGCTGACGAGCAGCCGGATCACCCGATGGTAAACGATTGCCGTCGCCCGCGCAACACTAGGGAGTCACAAGTGTGCTACCAAACCCACCAAAATGTGACTAGCATAAATAAATAAATAGTTAAATAAATAAACCTTTAAACCCCTTTATCCCCGCATTAGGCCTCAGATAGATCCGGGCTATGTGCAAACTTAAAAAAACCGACACTTGCAAGCCATATTTCGTAGAATTGAAGATACTGACAATGCCCTCCTTATATATATTTCATTTACTTAAATCCTAACTTATTTAAAATCGTAAACAGAAAACGAAACCGTACGTTGTTGTGCACTGTGAATCCCATACAACATAAAACCGCTCTTTATAGCAAAAGTGTGTTTGTCATGGCACCAACAATTTATAACAAAATTCCTAACACAATAAAACAATGTAATGACCTTGCAATATTTAAGAAAAAATTGTTCAACTATTTAATCGAAAATGCGTTTTACTCTGTGAATGAATATTTAGAATCAAAATGAACTTTGACGTAGTAATTGAGAGATTTATTGTGACTTGCTGTAAAATATTTTATTTATTTAATGTCAATTTCGATCATTGTATTTTTATTTCATTATTATTGACATTTGTATTACTGTAATTAATTAATTTGGACATTTCGCGCTGTTATGAATTTAATTATTATGAACTACATACCTGACTATGACATCAATTAGGTACAGTCAGAATCAAAAGTAGCTGAACATTTTAGAACTTTGTCACACTTACCATTGCGCAGTTTTAATAACTGTTTGACTTACTCAAGCTGCGCAAAACTTAGTGTGACAAAGTTCTATAATGTTCAGCTACTTTGATTCTGACTGTACTATACTTCCTATGACATTGTAATAATAGTGTAACATTGAAATTTATAATTTGTACGTCAGTGAAAGACAAGGCATAGTGACACAATACTCTCCAACAACATCTGTAATCTACCTATGTTTTACAAATAAATCATTTGTATTTGTATTTTGATATCCTCACTCACGCAGCGGAACACGGTAAAGAACGTGCTTCACGCCGGATTTTGTGAGGCCGTGGTATCACACCCGGTCGAGCCGGTTCATGCCGAAGCGTGGTTCTGAAGCACTTGATGGATGAACCAAAAAGCCACGTAGGCCCCTTGTTCTTATATGTTAAAGGGGGGGCAGATTGGGGACCATGAACTGTAAAAGTCTTCAAATAAGTAAGTCAATGAAGTTTTTCAAAAAGTGTGTTAAGGGTCGACAACTGCACGTATACAAGTCCTGGATTACAGGCGGCCATAGGCTGCGGTAGTCGCTTACCATCAGGTGAGTCGCAAGCCCTTTTGCCTCCTACGTCATACATAAAAAAATTCTTACGGGATGGTGAGTGTGTGCGCAGACACGTCAGCCAGCAGATGCGCGAGGTCCGCAGCGCGTACGCGCGGGAATTCCACGACGGAGACCAGCTCGGCTGGCGCCAGCACGCGCGCCGCCGCCGCCAGCAACGCCAGCGCGCACGCTGCCAGCGCCGCCGTCGCCAGTGGCTGCCGCCGCCCACGGCGCACCCACTGCCGGACTATGCTGCTGCTCATCTGGAGCTTTATAAAATAATTTATCACAAGTTAATCCATATCAATCGCAGTCCACAGGTCTCCTTAAAGGAGCGCCAAGAATCTAGGATGAGGACATGACCAGACCAGAGCGCAGTCAGTAACCAAATTGCACCAGTCATTTTTGACTGACCGGATGGTGCAATTGGTAGTGACTCTGCCTCTTACGCCAAAGGTCGTGGGTTCGATCCCCACCCTGGACAAACATTCGTGCGATGAACACTTGTGTTTGTTCAGTGTCTGGGTGTAATTTTAATATCTTTTGTACCACTTAACATGCAATAAACGATTATGATTATGATTGTGTTCCTCTGTTGTCTGATATCTGTAACACAAGTGCTTACGCTACTTAGTACGGAATCAGGTCAATGTATGAGATGTTGTGAGAATTATTACTATTATTATTTTTTATAAATTATCGGTAGGTTAGGTCGCGGCACGTAAGTGTATCGCTCGGGGTTCGTTAACTAGTGTTAATGTTTGCGCACTTACTCATAACTCACTTTATAACTAAAATTTCTGCGCACTCAAGGTCACCGATAAACTTATTTGCCACGCTATGTAGGTACACAGCTTAGTGCCTAGTTGAAAGGTCATTCGGAAAAAAGAAGTAAGTAGGTAGGTATTTTACTTAGTAACCAGGTGGCTTATTTTGAAGCCGTCCCGTAACGAACGAGAATACCTGTCGCATCCAAACAAAGGAGACACACAACGCGTGTGAAAGAGAGGGAAACTCCGATTCGGTCGTAACGTCTGCTTTAAATTAGGCCCTCGGTACCTTGGAGCTTTATCAGTAGGTACCACTTAGAACTTTTGACTCAGTAAACTGTTTTTAATGGCAATCGCTTAACAGGGCAGACAAGCAAATGGCTCATCTGATACCCGTTTGCTTGGCTACCCTCACACATAAAAAATATATTGGCAAGGTTATGGCGAAAACTGGATATCAGATTTTATATCGTATTTTTCATGCTAGAGGCGGACAAACGAGCGAGCAAGTCACCTCATATACATCGTAATTTCAATAACCTACTCATTATGACTTAGTTACAAGAATACCTAATATCATAGATAAAATATTCTAGTCTTTAAAAATTGTAAGACATGGAGCCCAATTCTCGTCCTCGTGACATTAATTTTCATACGACATATATCACTGAAGTATACTTTTTATGTATGGTTTTCAGGTGATATCCGCCATGTTCTCAAAATATCACGAGCACGAGAATTGGGGTCCCTGCGTACTTTACCTTAGATTTAATCAAAAAGCCGCAGCAAATTTGAACCACCACTCCAGTGAGAACTTTTTCAAATAACTTTAAGCACGTTTAAATTGGCACAGTGCACGCAACGACTGGACGCGAGGACCTCCGATAGCGACATCCGGAGCGCACAGCCGACAGCTATCGCCTCGCTGGACGACAAAACGATAAGTAAAATCAATTTAATGGCGGTGTGAGATCCCGCGGTTCCAGACGCAATGTTTTGTTCCTGCGGCGCGCGTCCCGCGCATTACGAAAAGCCTGGCGCGCCGAATCGCGTCAGGGCTATTTTTAGATCGCGCTTGGTTGCCGTAACATAGAACAGAACATTACCACCGCCGATTCTGCAACATATGTTAAAAAAGTTCTTATAGGAGCGCGTAGAACTTCACCCATAATATTTCAATTTGTGTAACACTGAAACTTTCTTTTTTTTGGCAGGTGGCAGACGAACTGACGGATCACCTGATGGTAAGCGATTGCCACCGCTCATGTAACACCCGCAACACCAGTTAGTCACAAGTACGCAGCCCACTTTTAAACTACCGTTTCCCCCGGATTGGGCCTCCGGTTCCCTCACTCACGAAGCGAAACAGAGCAGAGACGCCAGGTAATCACGACGGTTTTCTGCGAGGCCCGTGGTAACACTCCGATCTAGTTGGCCCTAAATAAATAATGCATTTAAAGAGCAGTATCAATCAATCAAATATCATTTATTGCTTTAGTTATAGGTTACATCCAATCCAATCCAATATCCGGTTAGTGAAAGGACGGGTCGTGTTCGAGTCCCGCCTGAAGACATGTCTAGGATGATTTTATAAGCATTATTTACTTGAGAAAATAATTGGCTAAAAACTGAAAGGCGATAACGGGAAAAAAATATATGAATGAAAGTCATATATGTATCTGTTTTCGAATGTTTATTTTTTTCGGCATACAAATGCCTCGTCAATCAGCTCACACCATCGGAGCGTGGTCGCGGAGCCGCTCACGCGCCGCACGGTTCGAGCGCCTCGGCGCGTGCGCACGCACACGTCATTGTACAAATACACTTCATTATAAACGTCCAAGTAGTTCCTTACTTATATTCAGACTGACTGGCCAGCGGCGCCACCAGGTGTACCAGGCTTGAATTAGCCACATAGTGCGATTTCCAGCGTACATAATAAAAAGTGGCCATGCGAACTAATCTCAATTTAGTTAAGGTGATGGGTAGGGCACACTAGCGACGCCAATCGATTTTTATTGTTAGCTACTAAACCGGATCTATTTTAAACAATTTCGGGGTTACAACCTCTTGGCATATATACTATTTATTAAATAACCATGCACAAATGCGGACCCAACATTTGTACGCGTAAATTGATTCACGCTAAAAGTGGCCGCTTTTGGCGGTAATAAATTTTTCGCGTACAAAAACGGACCCACAAATGTTGGGTCCGTTTTTGTACGCGTGGTTATTTAATAAATAGTATAGTATAGTATAAGTGTTTGCCGAGAGGTTGTAACCCCCAAATTGTTAAAAATAGATCCAGTTTAGTAGCTAAAAATTAAAAACGATGGTGTCGCTAGTTAGGTCTACCCGTCGCCTTAAGGACCCATTAAGCCCCTACTTTATAATTTAACTTGACAACATTTTAATTTTGATCAGATAAAAACACAGCTTTAAGAGTTCTGCACTTGTACGCTTGACCGCCACTGACCACTTAAAAATATTTAAAAGTAGTTTACATTAAGTTAATTTGCTCAACCCAGTCATGATAGGTAAATTAATAACTTAAGACTGATTCAATTACATTTAAAAAAGCCTGGCACGTTTTTTACAAGACTTTTTTTACAAAATTATCTGTACACACAACTACATGAAAGTAGTTATTATCGAATAAGTTATTATAATGTCTGTTCATCATTATTATTATAATACATTGTGAATTTTATAATTTATTATTGTAGATAAATAATTGGATTGTAATAAATAAATTTAACTTCAACTTGATAAAATAATTCATCCAAGTATGATCTTCATTATTAATCGAGTATGTGTCTGCTTGAGACAAATAAATAAGGTTACATAATTGCTTGGCTGCTCCGCGTGGTGTAGGAATCTCGAGGGTATTAAGCACTCGCATCACAACCATTATTGCCGAGCCGTGCCTCAGCACTTACGGTTCTCGACAGTGACCCACTGGCAACTGCAATCAGGAATATGCTAATGTTCAAACACTCTACGCTGTGATGTAACAATACAGTCGCGATTTAATTACTACTAACATCTCATTTAAGAAGCTTGAAACGTTTTTTAAAAATGTAAGTTTATCTTTACAATGCAACTGAAAAACGTGTTTTGGTATTTACATATTCCCATTGCATGAATTTTCTATTTATAAAATCATTTGTTCGTCATTATAACCTAATCTTTGTAAAAAAATAAATACAATGTACAGTATTATTCGATAACTTCTGGCGCAGTCAACGCGAGCACGAGTGGAAAGCGAAGCGCCCGGGGGCCATCGGAAGCCACCCACTGGAAGGAACATACCAAAAAATTAAATTATCCGAGTTTGCGTAAATTGCACATTGCGCATTGCCTGCCACTCGTAATGCGCTCGAATTTAATTAAGATATTAAATTATTTACAAACAGCTTATTTACACTAATTACCCTACCGGTACATCTAGACAATAAAGAATTCCGTAAGGTTCGCGTGATGCAAGCGGGCATCAGTCAGCAGAGCGGCCCCATGCTCAAAATCAATAAATAAGGATGGCAGTGCGTAGGTCAGTCAGCTACCTGATCCCGGGGCCGCCGAGTAAAAAATATAAACTGTGGAAACACGCGTCGGAGTCCGTCGGACTTAAAACGTCAAGTCGGTGGGCGAAGCCGCGTCGACCGGATCTCTTTTTGCAAATACTAACACTTGGGTCGAAATTAACATCTGGTGAGATACACACTGTGCATGACCGAACTCAAACACTGAATTAAGAGTATAACACGCGCGGAGCTTCAGGTCGGGTCGGGCGGCACTCGGGGCACGGGGGGCACGGGGGGCACGGGGGGCACGGGGCGCGCGGGGGGCGCGCCGGGCTGCCGCTACCGGCGCCGGCGCCGGCCCTTGCGGTAGCCCTTGCCGTACCAGCCGCCGCCGTCCTCCGGCGAGCGCGCGCGCGCCGCGCCCGGCGGCTCCGTGCAGCACGCGCACAGCACGCGCCGCCCGCGCACGCGCCGCCACGCGCGCGCCTCCGCGCCCGTGCCGCGCGCCGGCCCGTACCACAGGCAGCGCCGCGCCGCGTACACGCGCAGGCACCACGCGCACTCGGCGCGCGGCACGCCCGGCACGCGCTCGCGGCGCGGCGCGGGCGCGGGCGGCGCGATGATGGTGTGCAGCCCGGGGTACAGCGACGCGCGGCACACCAGCACGGCGCGCGCGATGATGGCCGCCGCCAGCGCGCCCGCGCCGCCCGCCTCGTCCTCGCTCGACGAGCTGCGCGGCTCGCTCTTCGGCTCGCCCTTCGGCTCCGGCTTCGGCGGCTTCGCGTCGCCGCCGAGGCGCGGCTCGCACTCGAGCAGGCGCCGCAGCCGCGAGCCGAGGTCGCAGTCGCCGTTCGTCGGTGGCTCGCCCGCGTCGAGCTCCTCCTTCTTGATCTTGGGCTCGGGCGCGTCGTGGTGCAGGCCGTTGAGCGCGGGCGGGAAGGCGGCGCGCGGGCGGATCATGCGGAAGCTGCGCAGCGAGCCGGGCGGGGGGCGCGGCGGGGGCGGGGGAGGGCCCGCCCCCGGCACCGGCGCGTGCTGCGCGCGCAGCAGGATCGTCGCCTGCCCGGACCGCATGCTCACCTGCCACGAGACAATATTATGTAAATGATAAGAAAACTAGATTATGGACATGCACAATGGAAATAGAAAAGTGGTCTGGTATTTACTGACCTGAAACGCTCGAAGTAAATCTGGCGGCTGAGTTCGCGGGGAGGGCGGATGCGGCGGGGGCGGCGGAGGCGCGGCGGGCGGCGGCGCGGGCGGCGGCGGGGCGGCGGGCGCGCGCAGGCGCTCGGCCAGGTGCCGCAGCGGCAGCTCCTCGTCCGAGTCGGAGGCGGAGGGCGAGGACAGGTCGGAGGCGGAGTCGGGCGCGGAGAGCGACGCGGGCGCGCGCAGCAGCGGGCGGCGCGTGGTGTGCGCCTCGGCCTCCAGCAGCGGCTCGGCGTGCGCCAGCAGCGGGTCGCGCTCGGCGCGGTAGCGCGGCACGCGCAGGCGCAGGCGCCGCGCCACCTGCCGCATCACGGTGTCGCAGCGCGCGTTGATCTTCAGCGCCGCCACCGAGTCCTTGGGCGTCCACTGCAGGTTGACGATGTAGAGCGCGGGGCGCGCGCGCGGCGGCGCCTCCATGCGCCAGAGGCGCGGGTAGCGGCGCAGCACCTTGAGGCTGGAGCCGAGGCACAGCACGACGTCGGCGCGCGCGGCGTGGCGCAGCGCGCCGGCCCAGTTGAGCGGCCAGGCCGCGCGGCCGCGCTCGCCGAAGTGCACGATGGAGTCGCGCAGCTCGACGCCGCACGCGTGGCACAGGCGGCGCGTGGCGTGCGCGTGGCGCGCCGTGCGCTCGGTGGTGTCGAAGGCGCGCAGGTACACCCGGCGGCAGGGCGCGCACAGCTCCGCGAACATGTCGCCGTGCAGCTCGGCCAGTGCGCGCCGCGGCAGGCCGGAGCGCAGGTGCAGGCCGTCGCAGTTCTGCGACACCACGAACTTTAGCGCGCCGCGCGCCCACAGCGCTGTCAGAGCCATGTGCGTGAACGTGGGCCGCGCGCGCGACACCTCTACACGCCTGGAAACACACAATTCAGAATTATACACTCAAATTAATGAGTTTATATGTATTTGTATAATATCTATTGAAAATGCCATACATCAATAGTCCACTGAGCTAGTAATCAACTGATTACTTTCTGGGTAGAGAACCATAAGATTTTATGTTGAATCCCAGACTGGCATTCTTTGTGTAAAAAACCACACAAGTCTTAAGCAGACTTTCTTGAATCATTTAAATAGAAATTCTGACCTCTGCGGAGGATAAATATTTATTGCCAAAAATTGAATAAAAATAAAATAAAAATTGATACACCTAAAACCTGTCAAAGCACAAGTATATTTATTTATTTTATTTTATTCGGAAGACCATCAGCTGTCTTAATACGATAGCAATTGCAATGAATTTCTTAAAGCTAAAACAGGTCTTCACTGATAAATAGGTAACAGTTTTAACATGCAAAGATCACGGAAAGCAACAGATCAAGTTGGCAGTGAAAAAGTAGAAATAAATAAATAAATATTTTCACAACATCACATACATTGATCTGACTCCGAGATAGGTAGTTCAAGCACCTGCGTTACAGATATCAGAACCAACAGCAGAATTACAAATAAATACATATAATACTTTTCTTTTGTAAATACATACTTATAATACATATAAACACCCCGACCAATACAAACAGATATGTTCTTTTTTTGTATGGTAGCAATTACCACCCCCTATAGACACCTGCAATACCAGAGGAGTCAGGTGTGCCACTGGTCTTTTAAAAAGTACATGGTATGTGATAGTATGTGCATATCCCTGTGTCCAATTTACATTGGTTCAAACGTACACATCCAGTGTCAACCTTTGAGTGATCATTACAAGGTTGTAATGATCACCCAGTTTTAGAGGTCTGAAACTGGAGTCCCACTATTGACACGCCTAAAAATAGGTATACTTTTAATTATTTATATCTAGAACACCAACAGCATTATATGTTATAGGTACAAAGTTTCTATTCTAATAAGCTAATAACAATAAAATCTAACAAAGCTGTATACAAATATGTCCTCACTGCTCAGACACCTTTCTTTCAATCAACAGATTTAAAAATACCAGAGGTGCATGCTCAGATTCGAATCACGTTCCCTCCGCATGGGAGATGCATTCTTATCCACTGAGCTAATATACTATGTAACGTTCACTGGCATTTCCAGACATGAAATTGAATTGGCTTAAGTCTAATTAGGATTATTTATTTAGGTGGGTACTACACATCATTCTTAAAAATAACAATGACTGACCCAACTGTCTCCCCGCGCTGCAGCCTCGTCCAGACGCCGTGTGGGCCGCGGTAGTCTGGGATATCGGCCGCCGTGCTGATCCCCGCGCCCGTGTACACCTACAATGCAATGTATTCATTCATCAATAGCTCTATAAGCACGTCTAAGCACTGTATCACCTTGAGTTACTGTAGGTTATGTTGTGCAATAATAACTAACCACGAGATGTTTTGCATTGCGGAGGGCTCGCGCAAGACGGCGACACTTCTCTCGCAAGACACGGGGGCTGTCTTCCACTTCCCTCGCTCGCTCGGCGGCCCGGGCGCGGCGCATCGCAGCGGCAGCAGCGGCGGCCGCGGACACCTCCGTCGCCCGCCCATTGCCACTGCTCCCGCTGCCGGTGCTGCGGACCGCTTCACTGCTGAGTCTTGCACTACTACGTACTCCGCCGCGAGCTTCCATGCCTCCGGCTACTGCTGTAGTCTGCAATCGGGCGTCCTCACTCCAGAGCCTCCGGGAACCGCTTGTTTTTGCTTCTTGTTCATATCGTTTGAGGGCAGGGGTGATTGTCGCAATACCAAACAATAAAACAAACGCAACCACAGGATACTCATGCACCCACTCACTCACACACACACAATGAATGAAAGCCGAAAAAACGACGCTGTCAAGAAATGTCAATGATGTCAAATCGAATGTCATTGTTTCTTTTTTTTTTTTTTTACTTTACACATAGACTATGACTTTACAGCATAGACTTTATTTTCAATAGGGACCTTAATTAATAATGATGAAAGCAAAAGGTTTCTAGAAGAACCATGGATTTATTAAAGAAAGAAAAAATAATTATTTAGTGACACAAATAAAATTACAAAACATTATTAAATCTACAAAATAAAAAATATAATATAAATATTATATTAATTGTAAAAGAGATAAAGGCGAAAAAATCGGTTAGGTACCAAAAATCTTGCACTCAGCATATGTCGAAGGGACGTTGGTGGAGCAAACAATAAAAATGCATTCACTCCTTTATATTAGTAAGGAGGATTGGTAACCGAATATAAGGGCCGAATACAAAAGTCTAACTAATCCAATCCGAGTAAATTACCATAGAGTAAATATATTGTCCATTACTTTATAAAAAAGAAAAGTGTCAAAATCGATTGTCTTGTCAAATAAATTCTTTCGTAAAGTTTTGACAGGTAAATGAAGAGCTATTTTGTGAAAATCTGAATAAAATCTATTGAAATCGTTGTAATAGTTATAATATTTAAGTGTTTTAAAATATAAATTGATACTCCGTATGATTGGGTACTAAGGTGGTATAGTATTTTGTTTCTCATACTCAATTTTTACTTTTCAGTGCGGTGTTTGTTACTGTCGATTCAGACGTTCAACATGGTAAGAATTTATTATTATTGCTTGTTCTTTTAATCATTTTTCATATTTACTAATCCCATCCCATAAAAATGTTTGAAGAAATTAAATTGTACCTCAAAACATAGTCTGCAAGTCGTTGTTCGACTTGCAGACTATGTTTTGAGCAGACAAATCTGTGCAGACAATCTGGTCATCTCAGTAAATCTAGTTTACGGGGTATTCGATTGAGGAAAGTCATTTAAAATGTTTTTATAATTTTTTCAGCCGCGTGAAATTAAGGACATTAAGGATTTCCTTTTGAAGGCGAGAAGGAAAGATGCTAAATGTAAGGAAACATTTTGTTATTTTACAAACTGCTTAGTTGTTTCAATATTATTATTCAGGTCTGATTATTAAAGTGGCTTTGGTTGAACATAATAAGTATTTTTTCTAGTATTTTGTTATGATTGTCACAATGAGCTAAAAGAAAACAAGTGATATTAATTGTGTTTGTGAGGTTATGTTTCACAACTTTGCCAAAGTTCAATGAACTTCTGAATTATTTTGCTAGTCCCAAATAGCGAAATTATACATAATTGAGTCATGTGTCTCTATACTAATAACAACATTTTAAGATAATCATGTGCTAATTTGTTAATTTCCAGCTGTTAAAATAAAGAAGAACCCTGAAAATGTCAAGTTCAAGGTGCGCTGCTCACGATTCCTGTACACACTCGTCATCACGGATAAGGAGAAGGCAGAGAAGCTCAAGCAGAGCTTACCTCCTGGTGAGTAGCGAGCTCAAGCAGAGCTTACCTCCTAGGTGGTTTATGTACATTGTCTTCGAGTCCCATGTCATTGGACCTGTTTGATATGAATATTATTATTTGATACTATCATTATTAGACAATGTTTAAAAAAAACTTGCCCCCCTGTTTTCTGGAGGCCTAATTTGGAGTTGCCCTTTCACATGAGCTGTGTGTTTTTTATGTTTGAATGTGAGAGGTATGTTCTCGTTCAGTATGGGATGGCATCAAATTAAGCCACAAGGTTAGACACATAACATGGCTTGAATTATTTCTGAACAAGGCTTTTAAGCCATTTTGTTTACAAAAGCAACGTAAATAAAATTCAGCATGGGTCTAAGACTAACACATTCAAAGAAGACAGCATTAGTTCCATATTCTAATTTTTGCCATCAGCCAAAACAATGGTTGCACTCACTGTAATTACAGTTAATTAACTAGCTTCACCTACGTTTCTATCCTTCTCCAGCACATTGATCTGTCCTGTCATTTGCCTGACATTTTACTTGAGTAAAAAAAACAGGAATGCAGCCACACTGATACAGTCCGCTATGCTGATAAAATGAGATGCAATGCGGAGAGGCAGATATGCGTTGCATTCTCCACATTTCAGCATGAAAACAATTGCCATTGGACACAACCAGATGTAGCTCACCCAACCCATTAATAGTTAGTAAAAAAATGTGTGTCCAGTTTGTGTGGACATACTTTTTTTATATTTCATGCATGATGAAGAATGATAATGGACAATACAACAAAAAATGGTTTACCATTTATATATGCTTTTTGAATAAAGAAAAAAAAAGAAGACCTGTATTTTTTAGTTTTCATTAAATGTGTTTTTATTGAATAAAAAAATTAATAAAAGATAGGTAAAAATGCAGGAAGTGACGTATGTAGGTGATGTCTTTGCTCTACAATGAAAAAGTTGACTCTGTCATTATTCACTACTGTCATTGTCGGCCATTTTCTTTTTTTCTTAAGTGAGCGTGTAAGCAAAGGCGTCATTAATTTTTGTCATGCCTAGCTGTGACGTCACATGGGGATTTTTACATTTTATTTAATTTCTCCTTAAATATCTTTTAAAAAATTCTAAAACATTTTTTCTTACAATCCTATAGGGCTAATCTAGAAAACTATCTTTCATTTTGGAAAAAAAATGGCGTATTGTCCCTTTGCAAATTCAAAACACCTCTTTTTATAAATATCAGGTTAATAATAATTTTGTTTTGTTTCAGGTCTCCAGGTTAAGGAAGTTAAGTGATGTGACTAGGCATAATCAATAAAAAATATAAAATCCAATACTTGTATTATTAAATACACATACCATGTACGGTCAGCATGAAAAGTAGCTTAACACTTTAGTTACAGTTCTGCCCTCAGACAATTTAACATGGGACGTGGTATAGCGCAGTTCTATAGGAATGAGCTAGTTGCATACAAAATGATGTTATTAGTTAGGTACATGTACTAAAAGCATGTAAAATTGCTTATTTATAAGTAATGAAATGATTAATTCTGATTACGAACATAGGTGAATCATTTGCAAACAACTGCGAAAATACAGATAAGTACTAGAAAAGTTAAACCTCATTTAATTCCTTAGTGGTCTAAGGCGGTCACGCCTAGGGATTTTTGAAACAGTCTTACAGTGTTAGTTGTTCATTCTAGTAAAAGTGTAATATGCATCTAAAGGCTGTGCGTAGAAAATTTGCAAAATATTTCAGTATCTGATGTTGGAATCTTAGAGAAACCGAAGTTTCCAATAACTGATAGCAATAGTGAGACATTTATTATTCATTCTTTCTATTACTGTCACAACACTAATCAGCATCGTGCACCATCGTTTATTCGTACCACGATATCGCCTATTGATTTTTGGGGTTATTTCTGTCGTAAAATTTGTACATAGATGAAAAAGGTTATTATTCCGTGAAATAACGTTTATTTTATTAGAAGATTACTTAGGAATCAAAAGAAGATAAATTTTATTTTTCTGATCGTCGTTTGCAAGTAAAAACTTCACAACAACCATTTTGACGAGTCCCGCTCAGCGACAGATATCAATTCGAAACGGCGATCGATCTAGTTTTTATAAACGTACACGAACGTTTGTTCATGTACTTTGGCGGAGGGGAACGCGTCCACACGCCACGTCCCGTGTTAAATTGTCTAAGGTTCTACCTATTAAAGTGTCTAGCTACTTGATGCAGACCATACCATACCATTTTCGTGTAAAGAAATATGATAATGATTATCCACCATTTCTATTTCAATCAGTAATATTAATCACTTTTCACACTTAGGTACTCTATTGCAGAAAAAAAAATCACTACATAGGTATTTTATTCAGAATACTTAATTAAATAAATATTTCACAACATCATTATACATTATTCTCTGACACAATTACATCTGACTCCGAGATAGTAGCTCAACCACCTGTTATAAGGATATCAGGACCGATTACAAATAATTTTATCCATACATATAATACTTTTGTAAACACATAATAAAACATTGAATACACCTAAACCAATACAAACAGACAATGTTCATGCGCACAAATGTTTGTACTGTGCGGGGATCGAACCCGCAACCCTTGCACCAGAGGCAGCTTTCTCTACCACTGGTCCAAACGGGACGTCAATACAAAACTTGTACACTCGTAATAATAACTAGAAGGTAATAGAAGATTTGCTTTGATTACAAAGATGTTTTTACAGCTACTTTTTTGGAGATGGCGGGGAGCAGACTAATTCTAGAGAGCAATTATCGCGGCGGCGCCCGTGGACACCGCATGCACCGTGTATACAAACAGCCACACATCAATCTGTCATATTGTTTACCTTCAGTTATTATGTACTAAAGCTCATGCCATTCCGTACTCACACTCATTGTTAAAATGGGCTAGAACGAGTTATGGTACAGATGCGTAAGCGAGGTGTACACCCATATAGACCTTTAGAAAGTTGTAGGTGTATTTTTTTTTTAAATGGCGTAATGAGAATATCGTCGCGGAATAGAAGGGGTTCGCCGCTGTGTAAATAAAAATAAAGCATAAAGAGGAGCAGCAACAGCATCTCGGCAAATTCCATCGCACTCCTTATGGAAATTTTACTTTCAATTGAGCGCTTGGTGGCCATTACCGCTACCTACTGTAACGTTCCGCGGCGAGGTAACGCTGCGGGCGGGGCCCGCCTCGCCGCAGCCGCGCCGCGCGCTCACGCCTCCGACGAACCATAAACCTGATTACCGTCTTAGTAACGTAACGTTGCATTATCATACGAATTATCAATTGCATGCCGCTTGAAGTCGCAATAAATATAATTTAAGTATATTGACCAAAAACACCGACCTACACACAGGAGCCCAATTCTCGTGCTCGTGATATTTTGAAAACATGGCGGATATCACCCGAAAACCACACAAAAAACTGTTTTAATGATTTTTTTTTTTCAATAAAAAGTTCTTTATTTCTTTAACCTTAAGTCGCTTACTTAATTGATATATGTCGTATCTATGAAAATAAATATCACGCCCGCTAGAATTGGGGTCCAGGTCCTCTTCTAAACCGACTAAACAGTCATTCATTCATGTCTTTTTAATCTTTGCAAATGTGAGATCGTATTAATTTAGTACATAACCAACGATTTTTATTATTTATTTATTTAGGCACGCCGACGTCCATATTAGTAATTTACTCCTGAAAACCCACCCTCTCTTCAAACATAACATTGCCTAAGCATCTCTCGGGTTGATCTTTTCCTACAAAACCTTCAATTACCTACGTAGTTACATTCACACAAAAGCACTTTGTGTCAATCAGACAACAGATTTTCACAAATACAAGTGTTCATCATTCGAATTATTCTTTAGGATAGGGATCGAACCAACGATCTTTGTCGTACCTACAAGGCAGATTTATTTACTTTACTACCCAATACCCAGTAGGTAGTTTACTTAGACACTTAGGTCGATCATCATCAGACGACCCGCTTGCTCGTTTGCCTCCCCCCTCATCTTGGCGTGTTGTTTTCCCAGTTGCGTCCAAAGTTGTTGTTTCGGTACGCTTGGATCATGATCCAGGATTTGGGAACTGGTAATTATTATGAAGGGTTTACCGTCTGACCTTCACAACACTTAGACAAGATATTTTGGCACCCCCCCCTCCCCCTCCCTCTTCCACCCCCGCCAAATAACTAAAAAACTAATTGTGAGCAGAGCCACAAAATTGATACAGTCAGGCGTAAATACTGGTGTAGTTTTGAAAAAAGATACAAAAACATTACGTGTTCCTATAAAATTTGAGAGTTCCCCTCAATTTTTCCAGGATCCCATCATCAGATCCTGATATCCTGATCATGGTATCTTCTTTCCAACTAAAAAACAATCTTCTAAATCGGTTCATAAATGGCAAAGTAATCGGCGAACAAACATAAATATACATATCTAATTGAGAACCTCTTTTTTTTAAGTCGGTTAAAAAGGTCCCTCGTACGGCGGGCACGCGGCGTTGGCGCGGCGGCGCGGCGCCCTAGCGGCGGCAGTCGACCTGCGACCGGCTGCGGCGGCACACGCTCGCCGCGCTCCCAACCCTCGCGAGTTGTGACGTGCCTGGACTCGACGCGATCATGATAATGTGATACAACTTCAAACATTACTAAATAATCAAGTAAGTACACTAAATATTATCCGAATAAAAAATTAGGAATGCTTCTTGTACACTTTTCATAACTTTGAAAGAAAGTTTAATAAGTACTGAGTAGGAGGTGGATTTGTTAAAATATGGTAGACTCAATAAAAAAAAATTAAATTCAGTCAATAAAATCTATTCTATTGTTGGAATAACATAGAGTAACATGAATTTAATAATTAGTTTAACACTTAGGTATTAAAACGACACCACGATGGCGATTAAGAGATTTTTGAATCTAGGTATTTCAATAAATACTTAAAGAAAAGTATAAACAATATAATATTTGTGATCCTCCTATTTAATAATTTCTATAAATGCTAAAGTGGTCACCTTAATTGAAAATGTCCAAAAATCCTATTCGTGGTCATTGAAGAGAAGAGCGTGCTTGTCCCTAAAATTCCCGCAACATCAGTGCATACAATACATATACTCTGCATCAGTGTCATCAAGTGACCGGGCTGCTCATTGGCCGCCTATAGCATATAAAATTCTCATGGGTCATGTCATCGAATGTGATTGCGATCAAGTTTTAGCCTCTTTTATTTATTGACAAAAATAAATCTTCGAAAATAAACGGCCTTCAAAAACCATGAACTAAAAAGTGTAAAATAATATTTTTAACACTTTATACACTTCAAATAACATTTTATAACAGTACACTTGAGAAAAGGTGTTAGCGAAGTCGGCGCCCAATACTATCTTGTAATTTATTTAATACAACATTCAATTATTCAACAGGGATTAGGTGCCGACTTCGGTAAAACCTTTTCTCGAGGGACTGTTATAAAATGCTTAAGCTTTTTAGTGTCTCATTTTTTTTGGCAGCCCTCTTCCTTTTTCCACCCCCGCCAAATAACTAACAAACTAATTGTGAGTACAGTATTGAAAGAGTTATCCTTTAACTCCTTACCGTCGAGGAGTTGACCTTCCATCATCAACAGAGCCACAAAACTAATAGAATCAAGCGTAAATACTGGTGCAGTTTTGAAAAAAGATACAAAAACATTGTTTGTGCCTTTAAAATTTGAGGGTTCCTCTCAATTTTTCCAATTATGAATTTATTTATTAATATTTATTTTTATTAAATGTTCACAAGTAACAAAATCTATTAGGTACCTTGAAACATTTCGTATCCGCAGTGTTACATACAAGTCATACATTCGCCTTCTCGTAGCGCTTCCGTAGTCGTGCCGTGCGCCGTAGCACTCCGTAGCTGTGATGCATTCGTAGCATCATCGAGTTCATGTGTATTATATTGCTAGGGAACGTTTTGAGAGGAAATGAGAATAGTACTTACCCATATAATTTATTGATACCAAAAATGTGCCATGTTTTAGACAAATAAAGATTATTTTTATTTGAAGTTAGTAGTGATTCTACTGGGATGAAAAAACATCTCGATGTATAGACTACTTTACTTATTACCTACAGTTTTGTTTGACGATTTAAATAGCCCACATTCTAAATAGGGTTATAATGAAGACCGTTGCTGAATTTTGGCGGTGTACCATTCGGAGTTGTAGGTAAAAAGTAGAGAAAGTGGTTCAATAACTATGAGTCACCGTAGTTTTAAATTTGGTTTCTAAAACTTAGTGTCTAAAAATACATTATCCGAATGTGTATCTCTAGCAAAAATTTCAAATGCTACATAGTCTTTGGACCTCTGCGTGAAAAAATTGCATTTACGGGACGTAACTCGTAAGACATCGGGACGGACGCGATGGCCGCGGCAGAGAGCGACTATGGAAGGCCTAGATTAATAAATATTCCCCCCGCGGTGCCTACGGCGTCCGCACAGTGCTCGACAGAAGAGGGCGTGATTGGAATTTGGGAAACTCGTTTGCCACCTATCTCATAAAAAAGTATTTTTTCGATTCCATTTATGTAACAAAACATATGTAGTTTTATTATTATTGGTTCTTATGGCACGATGATGATGTCATCATCATCATCATCATCAGCCCATTTAAGTCCTCACTGCTGGGGCACGGGCCTCCCTCAATCACATGAGGGGTAATTGCCATACTCACCACGCTTGGCAGACGGGTTGGCGAGGGTTTTGATATAAATGCAGAGTTTTCCTTCTCTGGGTGCTGATGATCATGCCAGCAGCTTTACCTTAGTCGCCTTTTACGACACCTCGGTAAGAGTGAGGGTGGCCTATTCTACTCTGCCGGGGACCACACGACGTTTGCCTATATTATGCATGTTGCCATGACGAGCACACGGATCACCTGATGGTAAGCGATTGCCGCCGCCCATGGACACGCGCGACACCAGTGGAGTCACAAGCGCGCTGAAAAATTGATTCAACTTAAACTAAATAATTATAACTGGACGGTTTAGTAAGTAGGTATTACTTGCAGCGGTAAATATTGGTGTGCTTTTAATTTCTTTCATTGTGAATAGGAATATTAAGTTCGATGTACCTGCCAAGATACTAAACTAATAGGAAATTATTATGTAACATACATTAGTTTAGATAAGTAAATGTGCATACTTACTTGCTTTAGCAATCAGAAATTACAGTATGGTTGCGGATCGAAATTGTGGGAATCGCCTAATTAATCTGAAAGTTCGTCGCTTGTAACTTTGATTCAGCCAAAAGATGCCGGCGCGGATAAGTCAGGGTATTTAGAAGGCCACGTGGTCCGGTGTCTATGAGGGCGAGCTGATCGTAGATAAGGCAGACTAACGAGTCACGGGCAAAGGGTTTGGGGAGGGGGTGGGGGGTACGGGTGGTGTGGGGTTAGATCACCGGAGCGCAAAAACAATGGCAAAGGTTAATGAAGGCGGACACGAGTTATTGCCCCGCGTGACATTCTCCCGCCGGCCACGAGCGATGTCCCAAACATGGAGTGACGGAGTGTGAATTGCTGTGGACAATATTGTGATGTTAGAAGGGAAAAAATGGATGAGGCTTGCGGGGACTTATAGGAGTGATACTCAGCAGTGGGTATGGATGTGGGATGATATGATGATCACTATTAAGTTTTCCATCAGATGGCCCTGTCAGCGTTTTCTACTTTAAATAATTCAGTACAATATCACCGGGACCCAATTGTCTTTCTTTCAATATATTCATGGCTATTCGCACTCGGTCGGGCTTTAACCCTACAACCTATCATTAAATGGTGCACGTTTTTCTCTACTGACCTTACCATGGCTCTCCCCAAACCTACCATTCTTCCCAATGGTTACGCTCTCGACATAACGGCCCTGGTGACGACCAGGACCTACATACATACATACATGTCGCCGTAATCGTATTCTTGGCAGTCATTTTCTCTCCACCACCACAGTCTACTACTATAATCTCTACCGCTCTGACTTTATCTCATTCATCTTTTTGTTTCTCTTTCGCTCTTACTACTTGGTAACATGTAACTAGGATTTCTGTGATATTTCCGTCGAAGAACTAAATCATATTATAGCTACCTACATATGCGTGAAACTATAGAGGCAGCGGGTCCGCAACTCCGCACACACGTGCGTGTGACTATCAATTGCAAAATTAATTTTCCCCTCCCGAGTAATCTCGATTACACGTACGCAACTTTCTGAATTACGGCGCCGGGCCGTGTCCGCCGCGCAAAGCGACGGGCTCGGGCTAGGGAGGGATGCGACTGTGTTCTTCCTGAGTTGAGTGGTGATATATTTTTTAAGTGATAGGTGGCAGACAAGCAGACGGATCATTTGATGGTAAGCGTTGCTAACTTTTAACTCTTTGAAAGTTAGGATTAGGTATGTTTATTTATCAAAAATAAAAACTTGTTTCAGTTTCACTTTAAATTATCCCCGAAAGGGGTAAAAGCATTACAAGGAAGATTCGCCATTATTGAAGCTAGTCATGAAAATTTATATTTGGGCTCTTTATACAACTTTAAGAAAAGTACATTTACTTTCAACCTCCACCCATTGACTCTCTTCTTTCTGTCGGGTTAGGCCTCCGGTACCCTCAATCACTGGGTGAAACATAGCACAGGCGCTGCTTGATATAGAAGAAATTGAAATCGTTTTTATTACAACTTAAGTACCTCTCATAACTCAACTCAGTGTCCCCTGATATTAGTACTATAACTAGTTGGTATTCTATACTCGGGTGACCCGTTAGCTCAGGGGCTTAGAGTTCGTACTTCTTTGAGACGTAGGGATTACAAGTTTGATTCCCACAAGAGCAAAAGTTTCTTTGAATGAATCAGATATTTGTATCTTAGTATTTGGTAGCTTCTTTGTTTTCAGTGTATTTATTTATTTTTTAGGATCCCAACACAGGTGGCAAAACCTTAATATAAAAACTTAAAATCTAACACTTATTCCAGAATATAAACTTGACATGTAAGAGTAGTATTGAGATAGCTAAGGAAATATACTTGGCTAAAATTTTAAATATAAGGTTTTAAATTTTAACCAAGTAAGGAATTACGTTCATCTCTCTAATACATTTGGAGAGACCTCATAAAAATATTCACATCACATATTTACATTGATCTAACTCCGAGATAGGTAGCTCAAGCACCTGTGTTACGGATATCACAATCAACAGTGGGATTAAAATACATACACATAATTCTTTAAAAATATTTATTTACTTTTGAAACTTAATGTTTCAATCAAGCTCATATTCAATCAATCAATCAATTATACATTTATTGTTTCAGTGACATATGTATTACATTGGGTAGATGTTAGCACCAATTAATAAACGTACAAACGTAGGTAATAGGATTTGAAAAGTCTCGTAATCCCAGTATAGCGACTGCTTTAAAAGGGGAACTCACCGTCGAGCTAATGGTAAATATACGCACATGGATTTGAAAAATCCTGAGGTGCATGCTCGGATTCGAACCACGATCCCTTGTATGGAAGGATCATTCTTATCCACTGAGCTACCATCGTTTCAAGTTCTATTATTATCCATCTATCAAATTGACAATTGTCTGCACCGTCGATATCTCACGTTTTACAATCCACTTAAATGCATTCACAACACTGGCTTCTACCTGGTCGGCAAGAACACCTACCCCTGCCTATTACGAATAACCTCGGCCCTCGCACGCACATAGTAGTGCTCCTGGTGTACCCATCCTCTGGCCAGATATTAGTTTTTGTTAATATCTTAATTGCGTACCCACTGGCTCGAATTGATACTGATCCGATAACTGGCCTATTCCGTCCACATCTAGATAAGTGTTGATAACGTATCTAGATATGTGTTATTTGACTGTCTCGGTGGCGCAACGACTGCGCAAGAGGTCCCGGTATTAATTTTAAAACATATAAGGAAAACTGAAACTTAGGGCCGAGTTCACCAACTTTTCAAGAAACGGTAATCACGCTTTAACCATGCAAGCACTAATAGCATACATGGTTTAAGTGTGATTACCGTTGTTTTAAAGTTGGTGAACTCGGCCCTTAGAGGTACGAATAAAATTGGAATGTAAATACAATACTATAAAAGAAATTATGTGTGGTAGAAAATTCTATCAGAAAACGTAAATAAAATAAATGACAGCTACGATTATGAATGCCAACCATAAGGTGATCCGTCTGCTCGTCTGCCTCCTATCTCCTATAAAACCTATTTATTGGCATATTTATCTTAAACATTATATAATGAAATTATTACTACTGATTAATCTGATTCCAACAATTCTAGCAGAGGTTTCAAAGCTCCATTTCTTGGGACTAGTAAATAATACGAGTAATTAAAGGTTTTCAGTCGTGAACGGTACTTCTGGGAAATAACATAACATGTAACTAAAAAGCTCACTTATCAGAATTTGTAGCTTTAAGCATAGTTATTTAATTAATAAATAAAGACATGTTGTCCTTTTTTACATAACTCGATATGAATGACTTTCTAGATTTCGAGTAGAAACTCGATAATTCGAAAATTCATCCTGATATCATGAATCAGACTATTGATTTTGTCACGACGGCTGATTTTACGAGTAGGGGTTTTGCAATATATTAATTTTGGATCTTTATTATCTTTAGACCATAAATAACACCGGATTTAATTAAGAATACAACGATAGCTTTAAAACAAGGTTTTATAATGAACATCTACCTACATCCGCTCATTTTAAACATAATTAAGCCATACAGTCGAAGTTTTGAGAGTCTAGTAACTGCTCACCGTCGATGTATGTAAGTATAATTTTAATATCTGAAATTTTCCTTGTGCCATATGCATTATTAGATGACGATAGCTCGGAGCGTCTCGTTTCACTCCCAAACATGAGACATAATTAGGTATATCACAGATCTTGCTTGCCGCTACATGACGCGCACGCTGGAGGGTAGGTAGCAGTGTGCCGGGGGCGAGGTGACCCGCGAGGTGGCCGGTCACCGGGTTATCGGCTCGTCAGCGGGCACCGCC
>JADPWL010003062.1:0-40001 GCA_019059595.1 Marasmia exigua
TTTTGAAATTTATAATATATTGTTTATGCTTGTTGCTATTGTCAACTATTTTGACGTTGCTTCTACCGCTCGCTTTAAGTCACTCGACCAACGAGTGGGTGGGGTCACTCATATATAATACTACTTTTTGGGGTCACTCTTTGCAGACGAATGATTCATAAATGCGAAATTTAGTATGTCGAAGGAAACTCAGTAGAAATCGTGCGCTCGTCACGATGCTAAGTCATACGAGTAAATCATGAATAGGTCTCCGAGACTAATTTAATTTACTACAAATGTTACTAGTAAACAAAAATTAGGTGAAACAAATACTTAATTTCGTTCGCGTTCAAAAATTGTAATCATAAACGCCTTATTTTAATAGAAATACAAATTTGGATACATAAAATATATGCATTTGCGCCCAAAATTTGTACTTATAAATAAGCGCCTTCAACCTTATTATGAATCGCGATCTAAAGTTATTACCATACTAAAGCACATATCATCCCGTTCCAACACGCAGTTTTAAAAAGGACTGGAATAATTTTGTTCCGGGACTATCCCCAGTTCGCCATTTGTAATAATTAACTTTATAATATTGTAGATGAAATTTGAATGAAGACGTACATAGAGCTAGAGAGCTAAAGGAATATGTTTTTTTTAAATTATTTTTTTAAATTATATATATAATTATTTGTATACATTAAGCATGTAGTAGCTTGACATTTTTATGATAGTTTTAATTTTTTAACCAACTTTGATGTAACTTGACATTTAATTGTATTGTAATTAATTTCCATTTAACTTGATATTTATATATTTATTACAATGTATGAATGTCAAACATTGTATTGCTATTATTAACTATTCTATTTTATATATGACCTGTAATTTGGCTGAAATAAATGATATTTAATTTTAATTTAATTGAATATGTATTCTCTCTTTCTTTACACAGCGTCGCGCGCCGCCGACTCACTATAGCTCGCCGATGAAACACTGAGCTGAAGATGTGAATTGAACAAGACGTCTTGTCGATTGTCTACCCGGCTACTCGACATTTCAGGTGACAGTAATGCTGGCAGCTACCTCCTACCTACCTTGTTAAAAAAAAAATGAACAAGACTGAGTTAGATATACGTTGAGCTAAATAAGGTGAGCTAGCTCTTTTTAGAAAAACTTGCTCGCGAGCTACTCATCGTTAGTAAAAACTAAAACCCGACTGCCAAAAAACATGTTCTAAAAAGTACGAAAACAAGAAAATTGTCTCTGCTGAAATTATTGTGCCGTATTGCCGTGGTCGTATGCCACTTTGATTTTATTTTATCATTATAATGAATCTGTTTTGCTACAGTAGGTGGTCTTAGTAAAACAATAACAAGCGCAATAGGAAATTGTTTGTTTCACTTCCGAAAGTAAGAAGGGGAATCGACTTCAAGACCGATTTTAATTAAAAAACCGAACACACTGTACCATTTTAGCTGCAGGGCAGGACCCTCTGTTGTCACAGTTTTGTAAATAATACAGACTCTATAATATTAACTTGCGATCTTCCGTTGGTTGGTATTAAAAAGAAATGTTTACTGTTCTTGTTACAAAATGAGGCAATCGCTTACTATCAGGTGATCCGTCTGCTCATCTGCCACCTATGTCATAAAAAAACTGATTCGTGTAAATTAATCACGGAGATGCTCGATTGTTTCTATAGCTTTTTCAGCTCTATTGATTGCTTCAGTGTCGTAGTGGTTAGTGGTTCTCATTCTAAAGCGACAGCTGCCCAAGAAGTCCTTAGTCAATCGCCGGGTTGAGCAAAAAATGTGTACCTTAATTCTAAGTGTCAGCCCGGAGTCTGGAAGTTGGCGGACCCCCGTGCTCCGGAAAGCATGTTAAGAGCTGTTAGTCGTGTGCAAGTGTGCACTTGTGTTTGCGTACACGCTCGAACACTGTACTATTTTTTTTTATGCTAGAGGTGGACAAACGAGCAAGCGAGTCACCTGATGGAAAGTAATCATCGCCGCCCATGAACATCCGCGAAATCGGAGAGATCGCTAATGTGTTGCCGGCCTTTTTAAAAAAGAGTACGCTCTTCTCTTGCAGGTCCTTAAATCGTAGCCGTCCTTCGCAATATCGCACCATCAGAATTATAGAATCCGGAAATTAATTGGACCTATTTTAATTTATAATGTCCATTAATAACCATAGTAGGATATGCAACTCTTATTTATTTATTTATTTAGGTTCACCAACAGCACATCATACAAAAATAATCATAACAGCTTTTTATAGTAAATACTCTTAAAACATAACCTCTTTGTATACATTTTCATGTTGTCTACATTAATTTCCTATTAATGTCGTGACCTACGAAACTTTATTGGCTGTTTCCCAATCATTATTATTTTAGGTCTATATTTCTAAAGGCGTACTAAGCGTTTCGCTTCCTCTTTCTTGGTACGAACTGCTAAGGAATGGAACAACTTGCTGGCTTCTGTATTCCCAGAGAGCTACAATTTGGGTGTCTTTAAGTCGAGAGTGAATAGGCTTCTTCTGGGTAAGCACGCTACATCTTAGACCTTATTATCACTTTCCATCAGGTCAAATGAGGTCAAGTGCAAACCCATTTAATGTATAAAAAATAAAAAAAGGCGCGATATATCCCGCGTTCGTGGCTGATGGTTGAGATTGGTCGCTGTACCCATAATCGGTTGGAGGATATTATTATTATTACAGTTCTGTTACACTCTCGTCGCGTGCGAGTTCATAGAAAAACTAATTAGATCATGTAAACAGCCTCCACCACCGACCACACACAGGAGCCTTATAAAAATAATTTCATTTTTAAATTAAAGTGGATCAACGCCCTGTTGGTCTAGTGGTCTAAGTACCGGGCAGTGATCTCGGGGTCCTTGGTCGAGCAAAAAGTATATTTCGAATTTTTCGAACGTTGGTCGGGTTTATAAAATAAAATAAAAATTGTTTATTTCAGACCATAGTTTTTGATTCATAGATTGTTAGTAATAAAATGACTTAACATTATATTAGTAGATACATCGACAAAATAAAATACAATAAAATAAAATTAAAAAAGAGAGAGGTTGCTAGGAGTTACCAAAGAAACTGGTTTCAGTGGTCACTCTTCGCACCAGGCACTTCCATATCGGTGAGGTGTATCTATCCGCTAGAGTCATCAGGATGGTGTTGCGGCTGTCCCTCACCCTGCGGACCAGTGATGCGGTCTTTTTTCGGATAATGGCCATAAAGGCATCAATCTGGAATTCCGCGAACATACCCGAAGCGCTACAAAAGCGAGGCAACCCCAACATCATCCTGAAGATATTATTGTATTTATGATAAGATAAAAAAATCTTTATTTAATTTAGGTCCACACAGAACACTTATGAATGACAAAATAGGTACATAATATCTACCGCTGGTTCGGAATGTCGATTTCTACTGAGAAGACACCAGCAAGAAACTCAGTAGTTACTCTTTTCAAATATTGATGATGTTACAGAGTTTCAATTGAGAAGAGAAAAAAAATACAATTATGAAAGTTAAAAGACTACTATGAATAACAACTCAAAAGATTAATCAATTAACATGACCAAGAATCCTTATCATTTAAATAGTCTTGTACACTATAGTATGGCAATAGCTGGATGCGAGAAGCCATGGATAGATCACAGTGGCGAACAATTGGAGAGGCATACGTCCAGCAGAGGACTGCGATAGGCTGATGATGTACACTATAGTAACCTTTCTTCATTAGGCAGGTTTTAATGAGACTTAAACTTATCCAGTGAAAGGTTAATGACATTTTGTGGTAGCTTATTAAATATCTTAATACTTAAGCCAACAAACGAATTACCGATTTTATGATGATTATATGATCACCAACTAATCCCCATTTGGCAAGCGTGGTGATTAAGCCTAATCCCATCATAGTAGCGATGACTTGATTTCTATGATGGAGGCCTTTGCCCTGCAGTAGGACAGTATATAGGCTGATACTTAACTTTGCTTTTTTATTGAACTCAAAGAAAACGGTTTTACTTATTATTTTATTCATATTCATTTATTCACATCAATTTATAACATGACTTCAAGGATCGCCAAAGGGAGAGCAACCTTCGCGCAAGCTCCGTTCCGTATGGCAATCACGGAAACTGACTAGGAGAGTAAAATTCAAAATATTCTGGTCAAACGTCAAAACCGTGTTGCTGTACGGATGTGAGACGTGGAAGGTCACCAAAGACATCTCGCACCGGCTCCAGGTCTTCGTTAACCGCTGCCTTCGCCGTATTCTCGGGGTATACTGGCCCGAGAAAATCACGAACGTAGATCTGTGGGATCACTGCGGTGAGACTCTGATCGACCAGCAGATAAAACGTAGCAAATGGAACTGGATCGGCCACACGCTCCGAAGGGAACCGGACCACATACTGAGGCAAGCCCTAGACTGGAACCCCCAAGGAAAACGGAAACGTGGCCGCCCTAAACAATCCTGGCGGCGGACTATCACTGCAGAAGTGAAGACCTTAGGACTAACTTGGAGCGAAGTAAAACGTGAAGCTCAAGACCGTTCGAGATGGCGGAGCACTGAGGACGCCCTTTGCCCCACCTAGGGAACATAGGACATCTTTAAGGCTCGGGTCAAAGCACACTTCCTTGAAAACTGAAACCCTCTCCCCAACTGATCCTTTTTTAGTAACTTCATCTGTCTTCCTTTCCTGTCATTGACGCTCGTGGTCGTTAGTACTCTCCCAGATCCATCCATATATTGTAGGTATAAAATATATCTTCTCTATTATAACCTTCTAGTAGCATATTTTATATAATTTTATATAATTTGTGTAGGTTATATTGTATTATAGTAAGGTAACATTCGTATATATTAGTGTATGATAACGTGTTTATTTATTATCTAGATATATGTATTTATACTATAAATTTACTTAATCAATGTTTAAAATCAAAAGGATTGCACCACCCTCCCCTCTTCTATCTAATGTCCTTTAACTGAAGGTTGTCTGGTAGAGATCGCTCCTAGCGATAAGACCGCCTAAATTGTACATTGTATCTCTGTATACCTAGCTTTTAAGTTTTATATGTTGTGCAATAAAGAGTATCTATTAATCTATCTATAGGACATTAAGTCAAGTAAGTCAATTTATAATATCACTGACACATTATACAATAAATATAGTTATTAGTTTTAATCCCAAATCTAGTTATATGTTTTAGTGACATAGTATGGCTCGTCTCAGTCTGATGGTAAGCAAAACAAGATCCCACGATGCAATTACAACAGGCGCGATGTCCAGGCACTGCCATACATTTTTGCGAGAAACTTTTTACGCTTCGTTTGACGAATCCATAGTGTAGGAAGGAAAAACCGGTTTTCACAAGCTTGTCACATCACTTCGACGATCAGAGAGAGATCAAAGCAAAAATTCTTATTGAGCTTCGCCTTACAAGAGTTCGTTCAAATGAAAATGTACTACTGTTATTTTATGGTTATTAGACGTTGAGTAGACGCCCTGTTGGTCTAGTGGTTTAAGTACCGGGCCGGCATCTCGGGGTCCTGGGTTCGATTCCCGGGTCGAGCGAAAAGTATGTTTCGAATTTTTCGAACATAGCTCGGGTTTGTGATCACCAATCCGCATTTGGCAAGCGTGGTGATTAAGCCTAATCCCATCATAGTAGCGATAACCTGATTTCTATGATGGAGGCCTTTGCCCTGCGATGGGACAGTTTATAGGCTGATACTTATAGGAATTATTAATCTTGTTTTGTCTTGAAAAAAAAAACGGCTAATTAGTACTTTACGTTGTGTTTTATCACGCGTATATAATATCAGTAAAATATTTATTTATTTAAGTATCCATACTAATATTATAAATGCGAAAGTAACTCTGTCTGTCTGTCTGTCTGTCTGTCTGTCTGTCTGCTACTCTTTCACGCCAAAACTACTCAACGGATTTAAATGAAATTTGGTATACAGATAATCTAGACCCTGAGAAAGGACATAGGCTACTTTTTATTGCGAAAAGGGGGTTGTAAGGGGTTGAAAGGGGGGTAAAAAGTTACTTTTCCACGCGGACGGAGTCGCGGGCGGCCGCTAGTAGCCAATAAAACATACATCATTTCACGGTAGAAGGAAAAACTTACATATACATTCCAAGATGCTGTCTTAAATAAAGGCTACCACGACATGCTTATAATATAATCAATTTTAAATAGGAAACACAAAAAGAAGAGTAGGAAAAGTCAGAAGCAGACTCATCTCTTTCTAGCAAGAAAGTGACTAATATGTTCCAATACAAAATGTGCAATGGAACATATAGCTCCACTGTTACAATTATAAAGTTTTGAGGTCTGGGACTTGTTCTTTAGCATACGGGCGGTGCAGTGGTTATTGTGAATGATTGATTCGAGACGGGGCGGGAGGCACCGTGTTTCCCTGACACGTTTGCAACTCCAGAGGACCTGCATACGAGCTGCCGAACCCTCTGCTGGGATCTCTGTTTCCATGTAAGAATTAAATTTAAATTTAAAGAATTAGAATACAGGGTTTCATCGTCAGCCCATTTAAGTCCCCACTGCTAGGGCACGGGCCTCCCTCAATCACATGAGGGGTAATTGCCATACTCACCACGCTTGGCAGACGGGTTGGCGAGGGTTTTGATATAAATGCAGAGTTTTCCTTCTCTGGGTGCTGATGATCATGCCAGCAGCTTTGCCTTAGTCGCCTTTTATGACACCTCGGTAAGAGTGAGGGTGGCCTATTCTACTCTGCAGGGACCACACGGCAGAATACAGGGTTTACCTGTATTTACGATACTAAGGCACGGTTTCATCATGACGTCATCAATGCGCCTGAGCGAGTAAACAGATGATAAGGGACAAAAGAGTACTAACGCGATAACCGTGTAATCCGGTACAGTCACGGACAGGCTCTAGGCCTGGTAATGCCCGAATTAATAACGATTGTCACCACTAGAGACAACCTCTCAATGCGGGGTTGTATAGAGAGCGACGCTATTAATTTAGGGGACAGTAATAATTTAAAACATTAACCCTCTTTTTACAAAAAACTGCTCTAATACAGTGTTTAATCCTAAACTAGCAAGTTTATGATAATTACGGAATAATGTTAGTTCTTAAATTTTTATCACAAATCCTCGACTAGACATAGACAATTTAGTACCGCAGGATAGTGTCAAAATTGATTGAATCATTAAATCATTCGTTCAGTGACATTTCATTTTACATAACCTTATTTTATGGTCTGAAGTAAAAACTCTAAAGAATTATTTTTAAGCAACAATAAATTAAAATATTGACCTTACTAAGGTTTCCAAGTAATATGCATAGGAATTGCTTATATTTTTGGGATTAAATCCCAAAAATTAATTAACTACTTTCTCACAAATAACTTTAGCGTAAAACGGAATGAACTGTCACGGGGATATGTTGTCATGGTTACTGAATCGAAAATCTTGAGGTTATTATTTTAGTACTCATTTTAAACCAGGGGTCCGGGTGGTTTAAATTAAGTATTATAGTTGATATCCTACTAAATAATGTTAATCTTTGTTTTGTAATAATGTTTTTTCTAGTTGTTCAATTATTACCAGTATTAATCACACTACTGATTTTAAACTACGTTTTGGAATAAGAGGGTAAAAGTTTTCATCATCGTCAGCCCATTTAAGTCCCCACTGCTGGGGCACGGGCCTCCCTGAATCACATGAGGGGTAATTGCCATACTCACCATGCTTGGCAGACGGGTTGGCGAGGGTTTTTATATAAATGCAGAGTTTTCCTTCTCTGGGTGCAGATGATCATGCCAGCAGCTTCAGCCGTGTGGTCCCGGCAGAGTAGAATAGGCCACCCTCACTCTTACCGAGGTGTCGTAAAAGGCGACTAAGGTAAAGCTGCTGGCATGATCATCAGCACCCGAGAAGGAAAACTCTGCATTTAAAAGTTTTACTATCTTACAAAAATACACGTTTATAAAAGCTCGAAATTTTTTTTCTAACAAATTAAAACACAGCAATGATACGATGTTCCTATCATTAAGTTCCAGTTCTTAACTTCAGCTTCATTTGTCATTTGAATAAGATTTTAAACTTTCGTGTTGCAGTATACAAATAATTAATGTACACGGAACAAAACGCGGTTATTTTTATATGTAAGTACATACTTGTAGTAACATATACTCACAGCTTGAAACGTCAAGCTGAAAGTATATGCTACTACTTACAAACCTAATGTATGCTAAGTATTTATTAAAGTGATTGTCAAAAAAATCAAACCAAGCCGTAAAATGTCTATCACTCACACTTGATAGCAATTGCTAAGCGATACGTATTTGAGTCCATTGCCTTTGACGCGGTTAAGTTGCGAACTCAAGACTACTTATGTCATCATCATCATCAGCCCATTTAAGTCCCCACTGCTGGGGCACGGTCCTCCCTCAATCACATGAGGGGTAATTGCCATACTCACCACGCTTGGCAGACGGGTTGGCGAGGGTTTTGATATAAAGTACCTACTACTTATGTGCCTGGTATGTTTTGTAACTTTTTTATTTTAAAATTCAATATTAATGTAATTATAATTACAATATGTTTTCAAAATTGTTTCATGTAGATGCAATTTTAATGTTAAAATAATACTATGTAAAAATATTCTAATACTTTGTAAAAATATTATAAATAATTATTATATATTATGATGTGAAAGAACGAAATGTAAATATTGGAGTTTTTAAATGTCGCGTTCAATTACTGAATACTTTAACGCTTTGGAATGTGCGCGCGCCGCGCACTAAGAGCATGGATTTTTATTATCATCATCATCATCATCAGCAACCCACACTCGTCCACTGCTGGACATAGGTCTCCCCTAATGCACGCCACTGCTCCCGATTTTCGGCCACTCTCATCCAGCCCACACCAGCCAGCCTTCGAATGTCATCATCCCATCTTGTCGCAGGGCGTCCTACACTACGCTTACCGAGTCGCGGTCTCCACTCAAGGACTTTACGGCTCCAACGGCTGTCAGTTCTGCGGCTAATGTGACCAGCCCACTGCCACTTCAGTTTGCTAATTCGGTGGGCTATGTCGGTGACTCTGGTTCTCTGTCGGATTACATCATTTCTGATGCGGTCCTTCAGAGATACTCCGAGCATAGCCCTTTCCATAGCTCTTTGAGCGACTTTGAACCGGTGGACTAGTCCAGCCGTGAGTGTCCACGTCTCGGCACCGTAAGTCATGACCGGAAGGACGCACTGGTCGAAGACTTTCGACTTAAGACTTTTATTATATACCCACATAATCTTGTATTTCTCATATAAGTGAATAATGTATTCTTTTTGAGAAATAAATATCTTAAACCGTAAAACGTACTACTCATCAATTAATTTGTCATTGTCAGCAGAATTACATACTTACTTACTCTGATGATACTCCGATGGCTCAGCGACCGTAGTGGCCTCCGACGCATATAATAATAGTACATAAATGCTGCTACCCAGTGTTCAAATATTTTAGTGGTTTGAGGATCCCCGCTCTACACTGCCATCGCCTCGCTAGCAGTGTCCTTCTGGTTCCTCCAGGGTTACGCGACGAATGAATGTTAATCACCACGCTTGGGGCCTCAAGCCCGGCTTAGTTGACGCCCCCATCAGTGATAATTCTTCTTCATCCTATGCCCCGGCTAATTTCATACCCTTCGATAGCCGTGAACAAATGATCTAACTGTGAGCATTGAACTAATGAAAATGAAAACAATATTTATTGCCAATATAACATTTCACAGAATAACAAGTAACTGACCTCCAGTGGAGGTTGATTTTACGATTGCCAAAAATGTGTTTTGTGTGTGTGTAACTATGTATATTAATACAACTCACTGATTGTGAGTCGCAGAAAACGTCATCAAAGTTAATCCTTCGACAAGTCTTTTTCATATTTGTGGGACAGAATAAATAATACACCCAGGTTTCGGGAATAAAAGCTTCTATAATATAATCGTCTTTACTACGTCTTTCGTGTTTCACAGTCGTCGGCCATTCGTCGTCTATCTCACTCTCGCACGTCATTCTAATTCAGACATCGATCTGGACAGTTAGGTTTATTATTCACCTGATGGAAAATGACGATGAGCTCTAGGATGTAACGAACATAAACAAAAAATGTGAAAGTGTGTTGCCTGTCTGTCTGTTTGTTTTAAATGGAGATAGTTGAATTGATGGAAAGTGACATAGGCTAATTTGTAGCAAGCTGAATTCATCGCGAGCGATTTCGCAGGCGACCGCTAGTTCAGGAATAAAACATTTAACGGAGTATCAAGGGTTAACTTTGCTAGACGTCTGAATAACAAACCATGATGAAGTAATGTTAAATTTGTGTTTTCTTTATAAATGTTTTCCATAAGGTAGAGAAAATGAAAACCCACCGTTCCAGAGCTGGCGTAAGGGGGCCTTGTTTTTTATGTTATAGGCGCAGGCGAGCAGATGGACCTAAATATCTCTCTGGTGTGGCTGATGTCCATGGGCCGCAGTGATCACGTACCATCCGTTCTTTTACGATTCAGTAGCGTTTTCAGAGACTTATACATACTAAGTGCTATTAATAATAATATGGGGACTATATAGTCTCCATATTAATTAATTTTAAATATCATTTATTTATTTATTAGGAGCCCTCTTTCATATTGCAGTGCCCTTAAAGGAGATAAAGGAGATAAAAGACACATAAAGAGGTGACTTCTCTCCGTAGGGCCAGAGACCCTAAGTGATCAATGAGTTTCTCGTCGTCAACTATTCGAGTTGCACGACGTTGAAGTATTGAACTACTCCTATAAATTTCCATTGTTGTAAATAATGTTATATTAGTTAGCACTTTTGTTTTATTATTTTTGAGCAGTTAAAAGAACTGGAGCAATACGCTAAAACCTGCAATCAAACTGTATTACGGTATACTAGCTCACTCATCCTGCGAGCCTAGTGCACAACTCACTGATTATCTAAAGTGACAGAACTTTTTTTTCAATAAAGAATGTATTTATTCATCTTTTAACGGATACTCTTTTTTTTTAATCAGTGGCTGCTACTGGTGTTGCCCGTGGCGAACACATAATAACTCTGCCAGTGTCGAGTGATTAGAGAGACACGTTATTTTTATGGTTATTGACCGGTGTGGCGAGTTTAAATCATTTTAATATTTATTTTATTTGAGTTATGCACCAAACACCATCTAAAACCAATACAGAACAAGACATACACAAAGACGACACAATATTAAAGGGAGATTCTTAACGGATACTCTTTATCACTTTTGAGTTTCGGAACTGTCAAACGAATGTCAGCGTGTATTTTCTACTTTGCCCAGGATAAACTCTGAAACCGGCCCTGCATAATTCATTTAGTATGAATACCTCTGCTCTACCATTCTACCCTGAAAATGAATTTCGGATAACATATTTATTTAGGCTATTTGAATTCATTTCGTCAGAGTATAAAGTCACTGTATGTTAAGTCGCTGCTAGAATAATGAAGAACTAAGTCGGAGCTACCGAAAATTTCGATAAAGTCTTTAAAAAAAATCCTCCAACCGATTACGGCTACGGCAGCCAATCTTAACGATCAGCCACATACGCAGGATATTTTATAGTGGTCAAGTATGTGCGCAAACACAAGTACACTCTCTATTCCCTTACCCTCATATTCTGATGGGACACTACTGTGACACAACCGGAGAGGGATCGAGCGCAGAATCAACGGCTTAACGTGCTATTCTGAGGCACAGGGGTACAAGACCGCCAACACCCAGACTCCAGGCTGCTAATAAGATTTTTTTCACCAAAAACTTAGGTACCAAATGTTTGCCTCGACCCGGGATCGAACCCGGGACCTCTTGCAGCCGACGCTTTAAAGTGCGACCCATTAATCACTGCGCCGCCGAGGCAGTCTTATTGAATGAAGTCTTTATTGTCAATGTGATGTGATGTCTGATATAATTATTATATCAGATATCAGATCAAAAAGTTTGCTTACTTTATATAATTAATCTATAGGGCTGTTATGATCAATCTTAATCCGATACTAAAACTAGAATATAGTGCTGTCATTCTACATAAACCTGAAGTTAAGGTATAACGTAAGATTTATACACGGATAAAGATTGATCGAATTGGGCGAAGATTACACTAGTCCGATGCGCAGGTTAAATCAGTAATAGGTATTATTAACTATCAGATAATATATTTCATTATTCACAAAGATACTTTAATAAAAAAAATATTAATAAGTATTATAATCTTAGTCTTAGTTTATGATATACATATATGTGCTCCAAATAAATATTTTCTTTTCTTTTCTTAATATATATTAAATTGTTAAATATTTCGTATTAGGTAAGTATTTCGTAATATTTTGTTTTTGGGAGAGCCACATTTCGGCATGATTGAACCGGCTCGACCAGTGTGATACCACGGCCTCACAGAAAACCGGCATTAAGCAGCACTGTGCTGTGTTTCGCTGCTTGAGTGAGGAACGACGACGAGCAGACGGATCGCCTGATGGTAAGCGATTGCCACCGCCCATGGACACCCACAACACCAGTGGAGTCAAAAGTGCGCTGCCAACCTTTAAAAAAAGGGGCAAAGGGGGGTTGCCCCGGATTGGGCCTCCGGTACCCTCACTCAAACAGCGATAACACAGCACAGTGCTGCTTCACACCGGTTTTCTGTGAGGCCGTGGTATCAAACTCAAACTCAAATAATTCTATATTTGCATAGGCTTGTACACAGCACTTACAAATCGTCATACATTTGAATTACTTAAAAATTATTTATAAGTACTTTTATGTATCATTTACATGTTAATACATATAAATGTTGATACATAAAATATACTAAAGAAATAAATAAACATAATGCGATTCTACCACCGGCTCGGAAAGTTGTTTCTGGTCGTGAAGATCCGGCAAGAAACTCGCCAGTTACTCTTTTTAATCGCCAAACTTTCATACAATGTTGTGTCATCATCATACCAAGCCATACAGTTTAATTGTAACACAAAATAAAATAAAGGAAATAATAATAAAATAAATATCATGAGGTAAACCGAAACAGACCAGTCCCCAAAGGTGGCACCTGTTCACAAGTATGACGTACGTGTCAGCCATCATTTCACTCAACCATATTAGAGGGAATGTAACCCCAGTCGAGCCGGCCCATTCATACCGAAGCGTCGCTCTCCGACGGTCAAATGTTTCGGTATTATCTTAATGTTAAACTAATTGAAGCTTTAATTACTTAGACAGACTCCTTTGAAGCTAGACAGCTGTGTCTACAGAAAATCCTTTGAGAACTGTTTAAATCAGCGACAGCAGCTCAAATTATTTCTTGATAATTGCCAGAATTAGAAGTCAGAAGTTAATGTTATTATTATTCTGTCGGCTCCACGTCACGAGCATTTAGTTTCAATTTTGGATTTTTGATTGGTTCAAGGAAAGGGGTAAAGTCCCAGGGTTTCTAATCTACGCCGTTTTTTTCTATCGTTTACATCCCACGACCGCATCGTCCAAACATCTTCGCCTGAGGACTCCCCCTCACTCCTCTCATTTCTATACCCAGTCCTTTACCGTCCAGTCCGTCCGTTTATGGAACTCCTTACCCATATCCATAAGACAGTCTCAATCATTGCCCATTTTTATAGCCCGAGTCAAAACTCACTTTTTGCAACTTCAACATCCTCTTCTTCACTCTTCCTCATCCCATTAACTTTTCTACAATCGTCCTGTTATCGGCAGCCTGTAGTCGAAGGGCCATCTTAGATCCATTTGATTATCATATAATTATTATTTTGTCTTTTTCTGATATCAATCTCACAATATTATGTGTATGTATATAGTCTATTTTCATCATCATCATCATAAGCCCATTTAAGTCCCCACTGCTGGGGCACGGGCCTCCCTCAATCGCATGAAGGGTAATTGCCATACTCACCACGCTTGGCGGACGGGTTGGCGAGGGTTTAGATATAAATGCAGAGTTTTCCTTCTCTAGGTGCTGATGATCATGCCAGCAGCTTTACCTTAGTCGCCTTTTACGACACCTCGGTAAGAGTGAGTCTAGTCTATTTTATTTGAGCATAACTTATTTATTAGTTTATAATATTGTATTTTATTTATGTATTAGGGTTATAAGTTATATTTTAACATTTAGTTTCTTTTCTTTTCCTTATTGAATATTGCACCACCTACCCCTTCTCTACTATTAAATGTCCTTTAACCGAAGGTTGTCTGGTAGAAAGCTTTCAGCGATAAGACCGCCGAAATTGTACACAAAATTTCTGCAATGCCTAGTCCTTAAGTTGTGTATTTTGTGAATAAAGTAAATCTATCTATCTATCCCAAAAACCTCATTATAGGTCTCGTAAAGGAAGTCCACTTATCAACAACATAAGCGAATAAGAATCAGCTGTTGCATTGAGGTGGTGGCGCTACGTGGCGGGTCATCATTACATTCCCTCTTATTGGTGGAGTGAAATGATGGCTGACACATACGTCACACTTGTGAACAGGTGCCACCTTTGGGGACTGGTCCGCTTCGGTTTACCCCATATTTAGCTTTTAATTTACTTCATTCCATTTTCTGTTGCATTAGACTGTATGACTTGGTATTAGGATAATAAACCATTGTATAAAAAGTTGACGATTGAAAAGAGTAACTGGAGAGATTTTTTTTTTTAGTATATTGTATGTATCAACATGTGTACGTATTAACATGTAAATTATACATAAGTACTTATAAATCTTTTTAAATTACTTAAATGTATGACGATTTGTAAATGCTGTGTACAAGCCTATGCAAATAAAGAATCCTTTGAGTTTGATACATTATTACCGAATGGATATTCTTTATATGGACAAGTAGCTTTCTTTTTCGCTTATTTTGTTAATCTAACATGCTAAATGGACTTCATTTGATACCTATTATGAGGTCTTCGGGATGTAAACGATAAAAAACTAACGGTGTATTTAAATATCTACTCATCAGAAATTACTCGATACATAAAAAAAAAACAAAAATTATTATAAAGCAAACCGAATCATATCACGAAAACGGACTAAAAAGTTAGACTGCGAGCCAATATGTAGCATGCAGGGCGTCTTTACCTATAGTGCAGGGGGTGCGGTGCACCCGGAAGTTAGAGGGCGCCGAGAGCCCCTCGCTACACATAGAGCCTCCACTGTAACGCTCCGCAAGGAGCAGGCGCGGGTACTGATCGTTCTCATCATCTCAAAATCAAAGTCAAATCAACAACCCTATCGTTCACAAAGTTTGTGGCGACATACCTTTTAAGTACCTGTATCAGGCAGTCGCCGCCCAATCCGACAGTCTTAATGTAAGGCAAGATTAACAAATACTAAAATGTAATTATTGTTGAATAAAAATAGTATATTCGCTCTCTCTCTCTCTCTCTGTGCGTGTATGTGCATGTGCATGTGCGTGTGCGTGTGCGTGTGCGTGTGCGTGTGCGTGTGCGTGTGCGTGTGCGTGTGCGTGTGCGTGTGCGTGTGCGTGTGCGTGTGCGTGTGCGTGTGCGTGTGCGTGTGCGTGTGCGTGTGCGTGTGCGTGTGCGTGTGCGTGTGCGTGTGCGTGTGCGTGTGCGTGTGCGTGTGCGTGTGTGTGTGTGTGTGCGCGTGCGTGTGTGTGTCATCTTAGCGTGTGATTCCCAGTTGCGTCCAATGCTGTCGCTTTGAAGCCCGGGATATGCTTGGACCATGATACAGGATTCGGGGTGGCTGATGATTACACTGAAGCGACTGCCCATAGGTAGTCGAACATGTTGTAAGTATTCCATTTTGTTCGCGCATTTTGAAACAAGAGGGCGCCAGGAAGCGCCCGGGCGCTTATTGGGCCAGAGTCTCCCCTGGTAGTATTTGTCATTCATCATTTTACATACCGTGGTACAACCACGCTTCGGCATAAATGGACCGGCTCAATTGGAGTGATACCACGGGCTCACAAAAGGCTTGAAGCCGCACCTGTGTTGTGAGGCCTGGGGATCCTTCCCCTGGCGGTTGGCGAGTGCTTATCATCAGGTGATCCGTACATCTATCAGATAAAAAAAATCCAAGTTTTACCGTGGGAGAGTCATGCTTCGGCACGAATGGGCTGGCTCAACCGGACTAATACCACGGCCTCACAGAAAACCGGCGTGAAGCAGCACTGTGCTATGTTGTACTGTACAAGTTACTGTACAAGGTAAGGGGGGGTTTGAAGGTTAGCAGCGTACTTGTGACTCCACTGGTGTTAAGGCTTGTGTACTAGGTCATATTTTTTAAATAGCATTAAGAAAAAACGGTCAACATGTACAAAATTTCAGCTTGAAAACTTATGTATTATTTTTGTTATGAGCCCTCAAAGGCAAAGATAGGCAAGTAAATTTTAAGTCTTAAATTTACGAAATATTTATAAAGTAATCGATATCTTATTAAATTTATAGCAACTTTAGTTAAAAAACCATTTTCATAAACGCACTATTTCATATAGCTATCGAACAAAGCTATCTCGCGATGCGCATAAACTAGTGAGGGCTGACGTCACGCCTCGCGTCGCTGTTTGTATGGAGCGTTTTGGGCAAGTCTATTTTAAGTGATTTTCAAATTGTCCTACCCCTAAGAGTTTCCAAGCTAACAAATCCATTCTTCATTCACCGATGTTTTCACTTTTGAGGGGTTCTTATATTACCAAAAAAAAAATATGACACAAGCCACCAGATGTTGCGTAAATAATAAAAAAAATCAAATCAGCCATACAATGGTGACCTACCTTTTTGTTATCATCATTTTTGCTGCCGGAAGATGTGTTCCTAGAACGCTGTGATCTGAACTTATTCAAGAAAAGAGTGAATAGGCTGTTACTAGACAGGCATGATCATCACTTACCATCAGGTGAGATTGTGGCCAAATGTCTGGCTATTCTAATTATAAAAACAAAATTCACCTAACGCGCCCTAGAAGTAATATTGCTCTGTGGTTATTGCGGCAACAGTAATCTGGCATGTGATTCTCATCATCGTTACGTGGTTCCAAGCCAGAAAATGTTCCGTCGCAAAAAGTAACTACAGTGTAGAGATGCGCCGATTCGAACTGATCTATTGGTAAATCGAATCAAGGGCATACGATCCAGCGTTTTTTGAATCGGATCGAAGCCAAACAAAAAAAGATCAGCAATTTATTAAAAAAATACCGCAGCGTGGCTCTCCCACGATTATAGAACACTGAGCATAGCCATTTCTGAGACTTTTTTAAGGTCCCATATACGATACAATATATCGTTACGATTAATCTGATGCGTTACGATTAGCCGTGTGGTCTCCGGCAGAGTAGAATAGGCCACCCTCACTCTTACCGAGGTGTCGTAAAAGGCGACTAAGGTAAAGCTGCTGGCATGATCATCAGCACTCAGAGAAGAAAAACTCTGCATTTATATCAAAACCCTCGCCAACCCGTCTGCCAAGCGTGGTGAGTATGGCAATTACCCCTCATGTGATTGAGGGAGGCCCGTGCCCCAGCAGTGGGGACTTAAATGGGCTGATGATGATGATGATGAATCTGATGCGATTTTCTAAACAATTCAATTCAATTCAAACGTTTATTGCAATCATGTTGTACATTACAGGTATTGATTGATATATTTAGTTCAAACATGAACCCTGATAGGGTATAGCAATATTGGTATACAATAAATAAATTATAGAATTACATAACACATAAGGATTCGATTGAAGAATTATATAACAATGACAATGTTAGTATTATTTATTTTATACAAATTTGATTATGATTTTTTTGCATTTAAAAAACTCCGACAGCGTGTAGAAACATTTATCAATTAGGAAAGCTTTTAGTTTATTCCTGAACTTTCCAATATTTTTCTCCTTTTGTATTGTGTTCGGAATTTTATTATACATTTTCACACACATGCCAAAAGGTCTAGATCTTACTAATTCTAATTTGGAATTAGGCGCGGCCAGTTTAGTTCGTGGTCGAAGATTTTGGGGTCGTGAATACGCTGGAAAGAGATGTGAATTTTTCCTTACAAAAATACCAACTTCCAAAATATACATGCTGGTTAGTGTTCGAACTTTTTCTTTTATAAAAAAGGGCTTACAGCTGGTCATGATATTTATATCGACTTATATTCTCAAGCATCTCTTTTGGAGTAAGAATAATCTTTTCACCATCGATAGCATCGTCAATGTCGCCCTTATACAATTAATCATTACGATAAAATGTTAACTTCGTCATTCTCATTTACGTACCAGAGTGGAACAAAATTGAATCTTTGATCGCCGTCTTCATCATTTTCTTCATTGCTTAAGGTCGTGCCTTTCTTGAAATGCCTTTACCGAGTCAATGACAAGGACTTTCTATTCTTTCCTGTCTAAGGTTTGTCTTAGGTCAATCGGCAAAGTGAGTCCGGTTACATCTCTTATTTGTTCTGACCAACGAAGAGATGAACGGCCTTTTCTTCCTTTGCCATTAATCTTCCCTACAACAATCAATTTGTCTAAATTGTCGGACTGTATCCGGGCAATATGTTCAAAGTACAGACCGACTAAGATCAGATGGCACTTCAGTGACATCTCAAGAGACAGACGTTAACGATAATTTTGAGCTGTGAATCGATTACATTCCGTAAAGTCGGTAAATACACAAATTTGAACATCACTATTATAGTGAAGCTTCACCGAATACACGTTTCCGCTAATATAAAATCGTTTGGTATTGCTAGCGCAGGCACTTTAACGAAATCGTTATTAAGACGCTATATCGTCGAAACTAGCGCCCCTAATACATTTATATTGATTATGGCGATCACGACAGTTTTTTTAAAAGTAGGATAGCCTCCGTTTCGTGAAACGGTTTGACTGCTACGTCATTATCATCAGACTATCGCAGTCCACTGCTGGCCGTAGGCCTCTCCAATTGCTCGCCACCGCGATCTATCCATGGCTTCTTGCATCCAGCTCTTGCTAGCCATCCTGCGCAGATCGTCCCTCCACCTAGCCAGAGGGCGCCCTACATTACGTTTGCCAAGACGCGGTCTCCACTCTAGAACTCGTTTACCCCATCGGTTGTCGGTTCTGCGGCTAATAGGGCCAGCCCACTGCCACTTAAGCTTGCTAATCTGGTGAGCAATGTCGATGACTATGGTTCTCTGTCGGATCACCTCATTTCGGATTCGATCTCGGAGAGAGACGCCGAGCATTGCTCGTTCCATAGCCCGCTGAAAGTAGGTATTTAAAGTACTTGAAGGAAAGAATATACTTTTTTTTGAGACGCAATATTTTTTACACTAATATCGACAATCTTCATAATAATAATAGCTAAAAGTGGCCACTTTAAATACAGACATAGATAAAATACTTCCTTAATTCGAATAGCAGCAATGAAACGTCGAGATATCCTCAAATTGCAAATAATGTTGATAAAGATAAAGATTAAAAAATCTTTATTCAAGTTAGGCCCACACAGAACACTTATGAATGTCAAAATATTCAGTGCTATTCGACCTACCAGGACACTCGGTAGCATCGACCCCCGCGGAGTCGTATACTGAACAAGCCACTCTCCAGCAGTGGGTACGCCCACGTACTCCGAAGGCCCGTTTAGTCGCCTCTTATGACAGCCCAAGAACTCTATGGCAGTATTCTTAAACGCCTCTAGCCACAGGGCACAAATCAAAACAAGAACCTATCGGTACGCCCTGTTTTTTATGTCGTAGGCGGCAGATGGATTGCCTGATGGTTATCGATTGCCGCTGTCCATAGACACCCGCGACACTAGTGGAGTCACAAGTGCGCTGCCAACCTTTAAGCACCCCTTTCTCCCTGGGACTCCGGTACCCTCACTCACGCAGCGAAACATAGCACAGTGCTACTTCACGCTGGTCTAATCGGTTGTTGATCTAAGGCCGCGATCTCTCGAATCTCGAATCAAAAATCAAAAGGATCGTTTTGATTTTTGATTCAAACAAAAAGTTTGTTAAATTTTTTCGAACTTTCGACTGGAATTGTAATCATCAATCCGCATTAGGCAAGCATATTTTTTTATGTGATAGATGGCAAATGACCGTGGGAGAGCCACGCTTCGGCATAAATGGCCGGCTCGATCGGAGTACCACGGCCTCACAGAAAACCGGCGTGAAGCAGCACTGTGCCGTGTTTCGCTTGCGTCGCGGGTGTAAATAGGCGGCGGCAATCGCTTACCATCAGGTGATCCGTCAGCTCGTCTGCCACCTATCACATAAAAAAAATCCCTTAAATATAGCGTTAACTTGATTTCTATGATGCAGTACATGCCCTGCATTCAATAAATAAGCTGATTTACTTTATACTGTTTTCGATTTTTCAAATCCATGAGCGTATTTTACTATTCGCTGTGAATTCTGTCAATCAATGTCCATAATACGTCAAATAAAATAAAATACCTATTTTCGGCTCTATTTGGCCGAAAAATACATCGACAGCGAAGCATCGGTATTCAACTACGGACAGCCACATGATACCCTTCAATCCAGCATCCATACGAATCGCGTCAGATCCACACTGCCGGATCGCCGTCTCGTATAAATTCATCATAATATCAGCCCACATCCACCCATACATTTATAATATCGTATAAATTACCTACACAAAAGTTCGAGGTGGACTGTCCCACTGCAGGGCAAAGGCCTCCATCATAGAATTCAAGTCATCGCTACTTTGATGGGATTAGGCTTGATCACCACGCTTGCCTATGCGAATTAATCGCAAACCCGAGCTATATTCGAAGAACTCGTAACATACTATTTGCTCGACCCGGAAATCGAACCCACAACCCAACAGGGTGTGGAATGAATAAATCAGCGCAAAACACAAATAAAACTACACATCTAAATTTTAAGCTCGATTTTAGATTTAACTCAAAACAAATGCACAACATGTAAATAAAAATTCGTGTACATGAAGTTGATACTTTAAGGTGACGGGTAGGGCACACTAGCGACGCCAATCAATTTTAATTTTTAGCTACTAAACCGAATATCTTTTTAACAATTTCGAAACTGCAGCCTCTCGGAAATGACTTACACTATTTATTTAATACATATAACGAACTTGTGGGTCTGCTTTTGTACTCAAAATATGAATTACCACATAAATTGGCTGTTTTTTATATATGATAGGTGGCAGACGAGCAGACGGATCGCCTGATGGAAGCAATTGCAGGCGCCCATAGACACACGCACAACTAGTGGAGTCAAAAGTCTGCTGCCAACCTTTCCCCCGGATGGGGCCTCCGGTACCCTCACTCACGCAGCGAAACTTATGACGTTAATCCGAATTTCGTGTGCAAAAACAGATTAAAAAGTAGTGCAAATCTATTAAATAAATAGTAAAAATGTTGGCATAGAGATAACCGCTCCGATTTTTTTTAAATAGATCCGGTTTAGTAGCTAACAATTTGAATCGATTGGTGTCGCTAGTTGGTCTACCCGTCGCCTTAAGTGGATTTTTAATTTTAAAACATTTTCAAATCGCATGCGAACATTGTTACTAACTTCTGCTGCAGGATTTTTTCCGAACTAATTTAACATTGAATTTAGTTTAAAAAAAGTTTTTTTAGGATTCCGTATAATTATTAAGCAAACCTTTTAAATTCTTCATACAATTTCTGTCGATAAACAGTTACGTGTATCTTTTTAATAACTAATTCTGCTTGCTATTCAGAACTACTCATTCGCTTTCGACCACGGGAGAACCACGAGTGATACCACGGCCTCAAAGAAAACTGGCGTGAGCAGCGCCTTCACTGTTTTGCTGCGTGAGTGAGTGTACCGGAGGCCCAATTCTAGGGGAAAATGGGGTTTAAAGGTTGGCAGCGCACTTGTCCATTGGTGTTGCGAGTTTCTGTGGACGGCGGCAATCACTTACCATCTATCCCTCTTCTCGTCTGCCACCTATCAAATAACAAAATAAAAAAACAACTTAAGTTAATAAAAAGGTTTTCAGTTGTAACAAAAAAGATCATTTAGGAAATTTAGTTTATTAATCTGTTTGCTGATATTGAGGTGGCGGGTAGGGCACACTAGCGACGCTAATCAATTTAAATTTTTATACCGGGTGTCCTGGTAGGTGATACAGCAATGAAGGCTATGAAGGCTGCATTGCAGTAGATAAGGGTGAAGCGACGAGCGATCAGCGGTGCGGTCTAGTCCCAGCTATGGTTTCCGACCGCTATTGCGCAGAGATGGATACCACAGGGGTTTTGGTTAGAGTCAGAGTCCCACACACCACCTTGTTTCCTACACGTAGCCTTGTTCCCTACACCTACCACCTTGTTCCCTACACCTACCCTTACCCCTGGGAAAAAAAAGGTAAGCAATTTTGAGGGAACGTTAAATACAACCCGTTAGAATGCCAACTGCCATTTTCTGAAGCATAAGGCTAAATGCTCACCGGTGCACGAAGGTACAGGAAGCATAAAAGTTGATGTTGTCCTCAGGAAGAGGCGATCCGGCTTATCTGCGAGAGGGAGCAAGCGAGGAGTGACAGCGACGGGTATATTTTATTTTAATTTAAAAACTAGTTTACATATTTACACAGGTTTCTAACCGACTTCAAAAAAGGTATTACTGATAAGAACCGAGACATGGCCACTTACAATGTGCCGATTAAGGAGGCTCAAAGTCACCCAGAGAGGAATGGAGAGGGCTATGCTCGGAGTCTCCTTGCGTGTTCGTATCAGAAATAATCCATTAGATGCGGGCGACGCAGGACCGATCTGTGTGGAGATCAATGGGGGAGGCCTATGTCCAGCAGTGGACGTCTATTGGCTGAAATGATGATGATGATGATGAAGTGCCTAATTCCTGTTGAGTAATTGATGTATTACTGATTAGTATCTAGATAGTATTAACATTTTTTCTCGAGTGTACTGTTATAAAATGTTATTTGAAGTGTAGGAAGTGTAGAAAAAATTCTACGAAAAAAAAGCCACCTTCAGAAACCTTCGGTAGTAAAACCTTTTTCTAGAGTGTAGTCCCCAGCGATGGTCAGACTAAATAGCGACAGACAGTTCGAGATCTCGATAAGCACTGCCCTGCACCGAGCGGCGGAGCGCAGCCGATGGCGACAGCTGGTTGACAAAATCGGAAGGAACTATGATCCTCAGCAGTGAAGGAATCCACAGGAGAGAGAGGAGTGTAGGAAGTGCTAAAAATATTATTTTACACTTTTTATAATCAGGTGGTTTTTTTTTCGTAGATTTTTTAAATATTATGTTATAATCAGTCTATCGTAAATAAGCGTTGGTTTTACTGAAAGTACAGTGATAAAAATTATATTAAATCATATTTTTGTATCTTTATTTCATGTGTTTGTGGACAATCAAGCAGACGGAGCACCTGATGGTAAGTGATTGCCGCCGTCAATTGTGTAGTCACTAGTGTGCTGCCAGCCTATAAACTTTCACTCCCAAAAAGTTGTTCAATGTACAAAATAAGTATCAAAAATAAAAAAAAATGTATTTTTGGACATTTACATCCCTTTAGCCACGTGTTCTACCAACCATTCTGAACAACATTTGTTCTACGACTTTTCGAAATTAGTCGAAATTTTTTTCGACTCCCCATACAAAATGACCAAGTCGATATTCATATTCATATTCTTTATTCACATAAAATTCATAACATCACTGTACATAATACAATAAGCATAGTAAAAAAGGCAGATGACAGAGCCATGCTACAAATTACCTTTTCAAGGCACTTGTGAAAAAGCTTCGATAACATTACATTACATTACATTGATTGAAATAGATAAAATGGCATTAAAGATTAAATTCATATACATTAAATAAATTCATTTATGTCAATAAAAATAAAATAAACATTAACTAAAATTTATCGTCAAAAATTCTTTCATGTCATAATAACTTTTGAGCAAAAGTTCTTTTTTTAGCTTACTCTCAAATTCACTACCTTCCTTACCTTATCGACTTTATATGAGAAGTTGAAATGTTTTTATGCGAATTTCCAAAAATCATAGAACAAATATTGTTCAGAATGGTTGATAGAACACGTGGTTAAAGGGATGTAAATGTTCACAGATACACCCGTATATACTTTTTTCGGTGTCTAAAGAAGATATTTTTTCTTCTTAAAATGGCTTAAATTCGTTGGCTTAGCGCTGGCGTTGATTCGAACAAATCCTCTTAAAGCAAATGAATAAAATATCATTCTTGGTCTCATGGTGTAAGTACTGGGCCGTGATCTTGGGGTCCTGGGTTCGATTACCGGGTTGAGCAAAAATAATGTATCGAATTTTTGAACATAGCTCGGGTTTACGATCAACAATTCGCATTTGGAAATCATGGTATTTAAGGTGACGTGTAGGATAAACTAGGGGCGCCAATCAATTTATTTTTTTTAATTTTTTATCCAAATAGAATCATGCACAAATGTTGGGTCCAACGCGTACGCGAAAACATGATTGATTCACTCCAGAAGCGGCCACATTTGGCGTGAATCATTTTTTTGTGTACATAAACGGACCCAAAATTTCTGCATGATTATTTAATAAATAGTATAAGTGTTTGCCGAGAGGTTGTATCCCCGAAAGTGTTTAAAAAAGATCCGGTTTAGTAGCTAACAATTTAAATCGATTGGTGTCGCTAGTTAGCCTAACTCGTTAGGTAACCCGTCGCCTTAAGCCTAATCCCATCATAGTAGCGATGACTTAATATCTATGATAGAGTCCTTCGCCTTGCAGTGGGACAGAAAATAGGCGGATACTAATTTTGTATTTTCATCGTTGTCTATATTTCAGTTAAAAGCGCTTTCGACACTTAAGGTGACGGGTAGGGCACACTAGCGACGCCAATCGATTTTAATTTTTAGTTCTAAATCTATTTTAAACAATTTCGGGGTTTCAACCTCTTGGCAAACACTTATACTATTTATTAAATAACCATGCCATGTTGGATCGTACGCGAAAAGTTGATTCACACCAAAAGCGGCCACTTTTGGCGTGAATATATTTTTTTTTTTAAAACGGACCCAACATTTGTGCATTGTTATTTAATAAATAGAATAAGTATTTGCCGAGAGGTAGTAATCCCGAAATTGTTTAAAATACATCCGGTTTAGTAGCTAAAATTCAAATCGATTGGCGTCGCTAGCGTGCCCTACCCGTCATCTTAATTTTAGGAAAGAGCCACCAATAGACGGCAAACTATGCTCAACTCCGAAAACTCGACACTGAGCACAAACGGACCAGTTCAAACAGGAAACATTGTTTTGTGAACGCTTACCTCTCCTGCCTTCAACATTCGAGATATTCCCTAATATGCAGTCGAATTGTCTGAATAGTCTCCGAATAGTTAGTGTTGCCAACACGATAACACTAATTGGTGCTGAGTGCCATGCGGAAAGGTGCTAGTTTGTTACGAATTATTTAAAGTAAAGATATTGGCAAAAATAAAGCCAACAGCCTTATTAAGGCCACTGAACATTGAATAAAAAAACCAGTGCCTTGGCCTACCAGGTTGGCCTCATACCTCAAGTCATAACCTAAGCTGAGTCACAGTAGATACCTAAGCTTATATCTACTAAGGCTGAGTTATCTTCTTTTTGCTGGCATTATAAAATTCCATTTATTTGGGATTAAAAACAGTTTTACAATCACATTTTTATACAATATTGTAGTTTTAAACATTAGTTATTGTAAGACCAACAACATTGTCCTCATATTATATTTAATTATTTTATTGTTGAATGCTAAGTGTATTTTTCCATATGTTCACTACAAAAATATTATTTCACTAACATAAAAATATCATGTTAATTTTCCTTATAATGTCTTAAAATTCTATATTTTTATTTATTCATCAAATATTACACAAAACTTACTTATTAAAACTTTTTTTGGACAACCAACAGGCTACACTACAACATTCTTAGACTAACGCAGTAGGTCATTAAAATTCTTAGTGGTGACTTAACTATAGGTTACTCACGGATGGCGAAGCGATACTATATTATCTACTAACATCAAATATCATTAAATATGTAAAGACCATAATTTAGAGGAACAAGTGTAAATATGAGTTTTCTTATAATTATACGTTTATTTATTTTACACTTTTGAGAGAACGATCTGCAAATCTGTAATAGCCATGACATAAGGGCTTTTTTTTTCCAAAATACATATTCTTTTTTTCTTACACTTCATACTATAGTTCTCTACAAAAATATTATTTCACACTTCAAAAATATTAATTTACCTTAAAATCCATTCTATATTTTTATTTATTTATTAATTATTACACAATAATTACCTATGGAAAAACATTTCTTTTTAGAAAATAATAAATATCGAATAACACCCGTATGCAATTTATAAAGACGACACGTACTTGCAGCCACACGTCGAGACATCCAACATGATATGTGGCTGGCCGTACACTAATATTAGTAATGCATACTCCTTATTTATGTATTTTATGCAATATACATAGTTTGTCTTTTACCGGATGTTAACAAACACAAAACATCAGCCAGTTATGAAAGTTTAACCAATATTTAATTAATGTACACGGGAGAAAACACGGTTATTATTATATGTAAGTACATACTCGTAGTAGCATATACTCACAGCTTGACGTTTCGACCGCGTTACAACGGTCGCGGTCACAAGCGGACTGGAGGTGCGCGGCGTCGTCTGCTACGCCCGGCTTGTGAATCTTCGGATACCCTCTCATTTTTGTTATTTACACTGCCACTAAATAAAATGTCAGTGAGGTCACCCCCACACACTACACTCACAGTATCTGGGTTGGAAGTAATTTGAAGCGGCAAATTGCGAGGTTTACATTTCTCAATCACTGGATTCCACGCTCCTAAATCGGATTTTAGGAGCGTGGAACTCCATCCAATGATTAACACCGCATTCCAGCAGATGTTCTGCTACAGCCGATTTGTTTATTTGTTTGCTTGTCTGTGCGATTTGTCCCGTGTACATTAATTATTTGTATAATGCAACGCGAAAGTTTAAAATCTTATTTAACCAATGTTTGTTTTAAACGATAAGTAATGGGTCACAGTTTAACGGAGTACAGTGCAACCTTCAGTCATGAGAGATCTTAAGCTCTCTTTACTTTATCTCTTAGAAATAAGCTCAGCTCATTTCTGAGGCTCATTTAAAGATAATATGGAGAACAATCTATAACGTCATGGAAAAATATAACCACCTAAACGAAATCCGACATCGTTTCCAAATAAACCACAGTCCTTGATTGTGAGTAGTAATGAAATTTCCAATTTATAACTCTTAAATAAAATATGATAAATTATCAGACAATAAGCGATTGCCTGCCCCGCAACACCAGTGAGTCACAAGTGCACTACCAACAATTTTAACTCCCCTTCCCCCCGAATGGACCTCCAGTACCCTAACTCACTCTGCGGAACACAGCACAGGCGCTGTTTCATAATGCCAAATAGTGATAAAAAGGTGCAACCTAAAAGAGCGTTACACTAAAAAGTGCCAAAATTAGCACTAAAAGTGCTAAGGAGGCAGCACTGGTAGCAAACGAGCATTTGACTGTGCGGTCTCGTGATAAAGAAATGTTGCCACTGAGAGCATTTGGCACTTAGAATTAAGTACTTTCTAAAATAGATTATGCACAATAGTGTGAACGCAGATGTATCAACATTAAACTTCAAATTAACTTTTAATGGTGTTTGCTTGGTGTCCTATTTCTTATGTCATAGATGGTAGTCGCACTGACGGTTTACCTGATGGTAAGCGATTGCCACCACCAATAGACACCCGAACACAAGTGCGCTGCCAAACTTTAAACCCCCCTTTCCCCCGGTTGGGCCGCCGGTACCCTCAATAACACCGTTAAGATGACGGGTAGGGCAGACTAGCGACGTCAATCGATTTAAATTTTTAGCTACTAAACCGAATCTATTTTAAACGATTCCGTACTTATAATCTCTCGGCAAACACTTATAAACAATCATGCACAAATGTTGGATCCGTTTTTGTACGCGAAAAATTTATTCACGCCAAAAGCGGCCACTTTTGGCGGTAATCGAAAATTCTAGTGCAAAAGCAGACCACACAGTTAGCTATAAGTATTAATTAATTAGTATAGGTGTTCGACGAGAGATTGTAACCCCGAAATTGTCTAAAATAGATTCGGTTTAGTAGCTAAAAATTGAAATCGATTAGCGTCGCTCGACACAAAGGCTGCGGCTTCACGCCGATATTTTTTTTATATTTCCATGCTTATCCTTAAATAAAAACTGTTTCAAAAAACAGGCAACACTTTTATTGCCTCGGGCGTCAAGGCTAAAGAGAAACGTTTCGTTCTACGTGTTTATGATCAGCGCTATCCAGGGAAATCAAAGGCACCTGAGACTTTATATTGCCAACATTTTCTAGTTCTTTTTAAGTTTTCAATAGCAATCTGAGCCAATCGAAAATACTCTTGGGAGACTGTAAACGTTAGAGGGAAAAATAAATAAATCAAAAATTATTATCTTATTTACAAGGCATATAGATAAAAAGGTACATCTGAATCATTATTTTCCCAAGGGAAACCATCATGACCTTGTTAGGTACCTACGTGTGGAGAACAAGGAGGTGAGTGGCACTTAAACCCGAACCAAAACACCTTGGGTGTCCATCTCAGCGCAATTGCGTTCGGGATGCGAACTTAGGACACCTGTTAAGAAGGCGATCGTTTTTATCCACTGAGCTAAACCGGCATGAAGCAGCGCTTTTTTTATGTCATAGGTGGCAGATGAACAGATTGATTACCTGATGGTAAGCGATTGGCACCACCCATAGAAACCCATGGAAACCCGCGACACCAGTGGAGTCACAATTGTGTTGCCAACCATTAAACCCTCCTTTCCTCCGGATTGGGCCTCCAGTTCCCTCACTCACGCAGCGAAACAAAGCACAATGCTGCTTTACGCCGGTTTTCTATGAGGCCGTGGTATCACTCCGGTCAAGCCGGCCCAATCATGCCGAAACACTGTGCTGTGTTTCGCTGCGTCAGTGAGAGTGCCAGAGGCCTAATCCGGGGAAAAGGTGGGTTTAAAGGTTTATAGCGCACTTGTGACTCCACTGGTGGGGCGCGACACCCGCAGGTGTCTGTTCATCTGCCACCTATCACAAAAAAAAGATGTTAAAACCTCAACATCATTTTTAAAGACCTATCCATAGATACCCCACACGTATAGGTTTGATGAAAAAAAAAATTGAGTTTCAGTTTCAAGTATGGAGCCCCCCCCCCCCCCCCCCCAACTTTAATATTTTTTCGAATTTTAATGTGGTAACACGGTAATGCGGTTAACAAAATACATCTATTTACCAAGTTAACAATAGTATAGTTCTTATAGTTTCGGAGAAAAGTGGCTGTGACATACGGACGGACACACCGACGGACAGACATGACGAATCTATAAGGGTTCCGTTTTTTGCCATTTGAACCCTAAAAGCTATCATCGCTCCGAAAATACAAATATTATAACAAAAACAACAAGTACTTACTTACTATTTACCGAGCAAACACTAGTCATAATTAATTAATAACACCAATTTTTGTCAAAAGTGCCAATCGAATCCTTGAATGCATCTCTATTTTGTTCAATCCCTAAAGAATTTAATGAACGATATCCGGTTTTCAGACAAGCTTTTAAGCAACGCTTGCATTTTTATTGTTCCATATTTAGAGTAAAAACCGAATGTTTTTTCTATAGTCAAGTTTTTCGTAGTCAGCCTTTCGTCCATTAGTGTAAATTGACCCCTGGGAACCAAATTCAAAGCAAAACAAAGATCCATCAGTTTCGTTCTATTCCCAATGGTAAATCATCACCTCTCGCTCTCTGAGTTCTGGAGATACAACTTAAACTCGCGCCAACTAGTGGAAAAGTTGTGATAATGTTGTAGGGACTGTCGATAATAGGGTGTTTCTAGTATCGATTTCCCAAAAGCAAGCAATCATAGGGGAAATCGTTGTGCATTCGACATTGTCGTCGAATTAGAGATTTCATTTTCAAATTCGTGTATGCTCTGAGTCAACTTAGGAGAACAACTTCTCAACATACTGCATTACTAGCTTACCACGGATATGTAAGCTCAGTTTTAAGATACGGCATCATTCTTTGGGGTCATGGCACTGAGATCAACAGAGTTTTCATTACACAGAAAAAATGCATTAGAGCAATATGTATGGCACATCCATTACAGAGCTGCAAGCCCTTATTTACTAAATTAAATATTTTACCTTTGCCATCCCTTTATATTTACGAAATTTCCTGTTTTGTAAAACAACATACATACTTATTTAAAAAAGCATCGGAAATATACACCAGAAATACGAGGAATCCCAATAGGTTAGTTCTTGATTTTACACCTCGAACCACACTTTATAAAAACAACTGTTTCGCAATGGGCATAAAAATATTTAATAGGTTGCCACTCGAGATAAAAAATCTACCGATTGTTAAATTTAAAAAGGTTTTACATGAATGGCTACTTCAGCAAACTCCTTCCTTTTTATAAAATTGACGACTATTTGATGAATGAATTTATATAAATGAAATATCTAAATTGTATTAATTATTAATTAATTTTAAGCATTTAGGACGTTAATATTATAATTTCGTATGGGTTATATAATGTTTGCATGCAATATAAATATTGCAAAACATGTGGACTTACTATTATTAAGAAGAACTGTATATTACCATGTTTTATGCAAATAAAGTATTCTATTCTATTCTATTCATACAAAAAAATTATATGACTCCAATGTCGAGAATAGGCACTCATTGCCTCCTGCGCTAACCGAGTTCTGGAGAGGTTCGGCTTAAACTCACAACATTAAGTGGAAAATTGTGGTAGTGTTACAATAATTAATTAAGAAAACACGAAATTTACTATGTGATACAACATTATGTACTCACATATTTTGCTCGACGTTTCGGCTTCGATAGTGTTGTAGGATAATAGAGCATTCTTATATCGAATTCGCAATGGCAAACCATCGTCTCCCGCGCTATTCGGGTTTCGGAAAAGTTTGGTGAAATTTTGCGCCATCTAGTGGGAATAGTTAATAAGTTAACAACAGTACTACAGAATATCTCCATCAAGACTGTGTATTTTCGAAGGTGTGTCAAGTATTAAAACAACTGCGGTCACCTAAAGATGATACGTTTCCAGTCTCTAGGCTGATCGATAAAATCCATTGTAGCTGCAAAGGAATGTTTCAAGGAATATTTGCATTGGTTAAGAAGCGACAGGCAAATGAATCAGCAATAACGGAGAATCTATTAGAATTAGTTGACGACCCGTTTGGAACAGTGGTAGTGAACGCTGCCTTTGGTCCAAGGGTTGCAGGTTCGATCCCCGCACAGTACAAACATTTGTGTGCATGAACATGTCTGTTTGTATTGGTCTGGGTATTTGTATGTATTATAAGTATGTATTTAAAAAAGAAAAGTATTATATGTATATATTTGTAATTCCGCTGTTGATTCTGATATCCGTAACACAGGTGCTTGAGCTACCTATCTCGGAGTCAGATCAATGTATGTGATGTTGTGAAATATTTATAGGAGTTAATTGCTTGATGGAGTTGTAAGATCCAAGAATCCTCTCCACTGATCGGCATTATTACACTAGGATAGATATGATATGATAGTAAAAGGCTGCGAAGGAGGGATTTGTCTGCCCTCAACATCTTACCCGCAAAAACGTCAATTACTCCGTGACCATGACACTTGCAACAGCGCCGAAATATCGGAAACTCAAAAATGAGGTACATGGTAGTGATCCCGTAAATAAATATTCTAATGTTAGTGACCATCAAAGTTTTAAACAATACATGTATGTTTATGGATATATATTTATTTAGACGTCATAGATATTTCTGCATCGCCTAATGGTTGACTGGTAGAGAATGCTGTATAGCATTAAGTCCGCCAATTGTACTTTATTTTTTTGTGCAAAAAAAAAGAGGCGGACAAACGAGCAAGCGAGTCACCTGATAGAAAGTAATAATCACCGCCCATGAACATCAGCGAAATCGGAGAGATCGAAAAATTTTTATCATATTATTAAATTTATCGATAAAATTCGAGTGGCATCACTAACGCGACTGTTAGCTTGCACAACATTCCGCTTCTGGCTGAATGTTTATAAATTGTTCTGAGCTTTGGAAGTGGCGCAAATGGAGGAGTCATTACAAATACGAATATTATTTCCGTCATTTTGAATGCAGTGAAATACGAACATTTCGTATCAGTACATCACTAATTGGTTGAAGTTTTGGATTCTGTGTGCCAACCGCGTAAATACCTACATCGTGAAATTAATGTTGTAACCGAACCAAAAGATCGCGGCCATTTGTGTCAATATTCTCCTCATTTTATTTTTTATTTATTTATTATTATTTGCATTACATATGTATGACTTTATGACTAGGTATGTGGTAACATTACACAATCAAAAGAACATATGAGCCTTGGTAGGCATTGCAAATTGGCATAGAGAGGAGCAGACATTTCTTATTTTATTTACTTGGTATTTGCTTTTGATATGTATTCTTCTATGTAATAGTAATATTTGGAATTTGCAATATATTTATAATCCACATGTACTTATTTTTTCTTATATTTTATCCTGTAAATATTCGTTCACTGAGTAGTAGCATTTATGAGTAAGTAAATCTTTTAATAAATGAATAAACTTATTGTAATTATTTTCGTTTTTTATAATTCCCAGTTGCGTCGAAAGCTATCGTGTGGAGCTCGGGGTACGCTTGGACGCCCAAATCCTGGATCATTATGTCATGTTCTCTGGTCATGTTGGCTGGTGTGGCCCTAAAGCAGGTGCGTAGCTTTAAGTACCTCGGGCACATCGTGACTGAGGATTTAAAAGACGATGTAGATATTGAACGCGAGAGGAGGGCGCTGTCGGTAAGAGCGAATATGATAGCCCGCAGGTTTGCACGTTGTCCATATAATGTAAAAATTACTCTCTTCAGGTCATTTTGTACCTCCTTTTACACGGGCAGCCTGTGGGTTAGGCATACGACAAGAGCGCTGGATTCCCTTCGCGTCTAATATAATAACGCATTCAGGGCGCTGTTGCGGCTGCCTCGCTTCTGCAGAGAGTCGCAGATGTTCGCGGAGGCGCGTACGGACTGCTTCCGTACGATTATGCGCAAAAGAGCTGCCTCGATGGCGCGGCGGACACGGGCCAGCGGCAACAGCCTCCTCGTTGTTGTGGCGGACCTGATAGATGGTCCATTTTTGGGACACTGGAGGTCCTTACACACTCCTGTCCCCAATAATAATAATTGGATATACTAACATACTTTTTAAGCACCAAAATGTTACTAACGAATTTGTATGGATTTATTTATCTGCAATAAAAGCTTAATAATAAAAAAATATCCAGGATTCGGGAAGTCTGGTAATGACAATGAAGCGACTGTCGTCTGACCTTCCCAAACTAGACTAACTGATGGTTGCCTACACGTTTCATACTATCCGTAACGTGCAGATTTTCTCACATTTACCGCCGAGCAGATGGTAGAATGCACATCATCATCATCATCGTCAGCCCATTTAAGTCCCCACTGCTGGGGTACGGGCCTCCCTCAATCACATGAGGGGTAAGTGCCATACTCACCACGCTTGGCAGAAGGGTTGGCGAGGGTTTTGATATAAATGTTTTATGTTTGTTTATATTGGTCTGGGTGTTTCCTATATTATAAGTATGTATGTACAAAAGAAAAGTATTATATGTATAAATTTGTAATCCCACTGTTGATTTTGAAATCCGTAACACAGGTGCCTGAGCTACCTATCTCGGAGTCAGATCAATGTATGTGATGTGGTGAAATGCAGAGTTTTCCTTCTCTGGGTGCTGATGATCATGCCAGCAGCCTTACCTTAGTCGCCTTTTACGACACCTCCGTAAGAGTGAGGGTGGCCTGTTCTACTCTGACGGGGACCACACGGCAGAATACACATAAATTTGAAAAATTCACAGGTGCAACCTCGGATTTTAAACTTTCGCGTTGCATTATACAAATAATTTATGTACACAGAACAAATCGCGGTTATTTTTATATGTAAGTACATACTCGTAGTACCTACCTTAAGTCCGCTTGTGACCACGACTGTTGTAACGTCAAGCTGTGAGTATATGCTACTATGAGTATGTATGTCCAATCAACTCCAAAAATATGTATACACTTTAGGACGTTGTCACAATATACAATATAAGAAAGTAGACCTCTACTTTCTTTTAGGTAAGTATAGTGACAAGGTCCTAAAGTATATACATATTTTTGGAGTTGACTGTACATATAAAACATGTTCTTCAAAAAAAAACCGCCTTCAATAAATACGATCTAAAAAGAGTAAAATAATATTTTTTACACTTTATACACCTCAAATAACATTTCGTAACAGTACATTCGAGAAAAGGTGTTACCGAAGTCGGCGCCCAATACTATCTTGAAATTTAATACGAATAAATACTTGTAATTTACATCGAATTGAGAACTTCTTTTTTTTTTGAAGTTGGTTAAAAATAACCGCGTTTTGTCCCGTGTACATAAATTATGTGTACATAAAACTCTGTAACCAGCATACAAAGGCACTGACCTATAGTCTGTGGTATGTAACTAACCAATACAATAAAAAAAAAACTTGAATTCAAGCCACGATCTCCTATATGGAAGGCGCGTTCTTATCTACTGTGCTACTATTCGTTTGCCACCTCCCCTCCTCATCTTAGCGAGTTGCTTAAAAAGCTGTTGTTTCGGATATGGACGGGCACTCAGAAATTCTGGTATGTGCGAAGAAGCGACGATCTTCCCTGCTATAGCGTAGCAAACGCTATACAAAACACTTAGTAGATGAAACGGAACGTAATAAGCCGTTGGTACTTGAATATGTGACCAATCAGGGCACTGCTTACGGACGCTCCGAAAGCGATTTGACTCCACGGCCTTATAAGGCAATAGCCAAAAGCTAACGGTGTCCGAGATCGGATCCGAAATGAGGTGATCCGGCAGAGAACCAAAGTCATCGACATTGCTCTCCGGATTCGCAAGCTTAAGTGGGAGTGGGCTGGCCATATTAGCCGCAGAACCGACAACCGATGGGGTAAACGAGTTTAAGAGTGGAGACCGCGTCTTGGCAAGCGTAATGTAGGGCGCCCTCTGGCTAGGTGGGTGGACGATCTGCGCAGGATGGCTGGCAAGAGCTGGATGCGAGAATCCATGGATAGATTACAGTGGCGGACAATTGGAGAGGCCTACGTCCAGCAGTGGACTGCGATAGGCTGATGATGATGATGATGATGATGAACGGTGTTCTGCTCCTTTCATCTTACCGTCGCATAAAACGACTGACGTATGGTCGTGTTAGTGCCTGCTATACTTTAAATCTTCCAGAAAAGACCCACAGGATTTCAATTGCGGGTTCTTCTTGGAGGAGTTTTCTTTTAGAGGAGACTTCCCTCGGAACACCTCTTTTATTGCCGGGCTCTTTCTCCTTCACTGGACTCACCGGGAAGAAGACTCACGGCTGCCATGACGTCCTATTGTACTTTGTGTGTACTCAATAGAACCCACTACTCCTTCTCTTCGTGAAATATAGTTTGTCGGTGAAAGAACCTCTGTTATTTCACCGCAAACCCCTAAACATTTCACTACCTTTACACAAGCTAAGACAGCTCGCCTGCCACTTATCACATGTTAAAAGGAATAAAAATTACTCGAATACAAACAGGAATGGATACGAATCCGCAGTAAATATATTTAGAACACGGAATTGCAAATAAAATACCTTTTTGCAAACAATTCGAAGAAGGTAAACAAAATGTTCTATTAATTAAATGAGCAGGAAGCTAAAATTGATAATATTTGGTTTCTTCACTCGCAGCTGAAAGATAATTAATTTAAATTATCTTCCGTTACATCGCTCCGACATCCATGACAACCATTGTTTACAACTGGCCTACAGTGATGGAAAGCCAGTGAGAGAACTTCAAGTTTTTTTTTATGTGATAGGTGGCAGACGAGTAGACGGATCATCTGATGGTAAGCAATTGCCGCCGCCCACGGACACCCGTGACACCAGTGAAGTCGGAAGGGCGCTGCCAACCTTGTAACCCCCCTTTCCCCCGGATTGGGGACCCGGTACCTACCCTCACTCACGCAGCGAAACACAACACAGTGCTGCTTCACGCTGGTTTTCTGTGTGGCCGTGGTATCACTCCGGTCGAGCCGGTCCATTCATGCCGAAGTGTGGCTCTCCCACGGTCAGTTAATTATAAATTCAACAATTAATTTAAAAATGTTCAGACAGTTAATTATTCCAGTTATAAATTATACTATAAGCTTTAAAGCTAAGGAATCGAACTCTGCCGGAAGATGTGTTCCCTGAACGCTATTATCTGGATGTATTCAAGGAAAGACTGAGTAGGCTGTAGGCGGCCACCACCATCCTTTTTGTATTGTCTATATCTTCTATATTTCCTTTACTTTTGATACTATCTTCTATTGTCGATTAATAAATGCATTATTCAACTGAAAATTTAAAAAACCTCCGACACAACTAAAGCTCTTTCATTTGATATATTGAGGCAGTTGGAACAACAAATAGGTTATTCGTCATTTTCTGACGGCGGCCATCTTGGATTTGAAATTTTTCACAATTAATATATTTTGCTACTCAAGCCCTTTTATATGATACCCATATTGTGGGAGTTGTGTTAAAGCATAAAATCCAAATCGGTTCATTTGTTCGTGAGCTACGATGCCATAGACACACACACACAGACACGTCAAACTTATAACACCCCGTCGTTTTTGCGTCGGGGGTAAAAAACAGTTGCTTTGGTGAGTTGTGGTTTGATAATATATGTGGTGTGAATAATTACTATTAAAGTTTGTTTTCTTTTATTGGCGTGCTTTAGGGACACTAAGCTAGGAAAGTTAAGCGTGATCAACATGCTGTTACTAGACAGACATGATCCATCCTCGGCCACATCATCACTTAACATCAGATGAGATTGTGGCCAAATGTATGGCTATTCTAATAATAATACCACCTAATATCATTGGAGAATATTACTAAGTATACAGGATCGTTTAAAACTAACATAAAACTATTTTGTTACTAACTATAGGCCAACGCTTGTCCACAATCCCAGATAACGGAAACCGTTTCTTGTTTTTTTTCCTAAAACATGAACCTTTAACTTTAAAATAAAATTTAAATCCAATTTTTTTACTATTTCCTTCTGCATATGAAACCTCATTAAGTTATCTCATCTCATGTTTTTTACCCAGATCGCTGAGCCATCGGAATAAAACAAGTATGTTTTTATACAGATAATTATCAATAGGTATATTTGTATCAATTTTGAGCAAGATACTGAAATCTACAATCTCTGTAATAAATCTAACCACTTAAACGTAGTTGTTCTTTTAGTTTGTGAACTAAACCTTAAAATTCAAAATGTGCTTTCAGTAAAATTCATGTTCTTCTTCTATTCAGTCGTACACTCCTGACGGAGTGGTCGTGATTATGGATTGTCTGTATGTTGGGTAGCGGCTTTAGCGAGACTTCTCCATTTTTCTCTGTTTGTACCACTGCGTGCACATTCAGTCAAGGGACACTTTGTAGCAGACTTGATACTGTCCGTCGACCTTGTAGGTGATCTGCCTCGGGAGCGTTGACCTTCCACTCTTCCCTGTACCATTAATCGTTCCAAGGAGCTCTCGTTGCGGATTATATGTCCAAACATGGTGAGTATTCGCACTTGCACAGTCGACGAAAGTCTTTGTTTTATTCGAAGCTCCTTGAGGATTGAATCGTTGGTGCGGTGAGCAGTCCACTTCACTCTAAGCAGGCACCTCCGACACCACATCTCGAGGGCGTCAATCTTTTTACGACATTTTTGGTTGATTCTCCATGTATCAGCTCCGTAAAGTAAGAAAGGAAATATTAAGCATCTCATAAGACAAACCTTGGTGTTTTTGTATACGCGTTTCTCTTTCCATATCTTTGTTAGCTTCTCTACGGCTGATCGAGTTATGGCACGCCGTCTCTTGTTTTCTTCTTCGCAACTTCCAGTATTTGTGATGGTAGATCTCAGATAAATGTAACTCTGGACGAGTTCACAGCTGGCTATTTCGCATATGTCGGCCCGGTTGTTGTTCTTCCGATCCTAATATTAATACTGTTTACTAAATTAATCGTTGTTGAAAATGATATTGAAACCTTATTGTTTCGTACTTTGGTGGTGCGAATGGAATTTACTAAAGTAAACTCTGATTTTCAAAAATAGATTTAATTCGCTTTAGAGTGTTACAAAAGTGTGTTCTCTTTAGGGAGAATATGGATGAAGAAGGGGTACATAAAAATGCCGTAGGAGGGCGCTGGTTACCGACCCCCGAAAAGGTGCCATATCACTTAGCGCCTATAGTCAGGTGGAAGCAATTGCGAGGCGACGTATCCGTAGCGATTCAAAGAATGAAAAGGTTCGTTAGTTTGCTATGCTATGAGCACTTATTACCTTTCGTTAATTTGTCAGGGTAATACCTGTTGCACAGAAAATTATGCTTAACTGTTAGATCAGAAAGTTCAGATTTGCTTGTAGCAACATTGATTTCTTTTGATGTAAAGACAATTTATTTATTATTTATTTAGGTATTTTAGTATAACTGATTTTTGCCGTGCAAGCGAAAATTTACCTTAAAGTGACGGGTAGGACATACTAGCGACACCAAGCGATTTTAATTGTTAGCAACTAAACCGGATCTATTTTAAACAATTTCGGGGTTACAACCTCTCGGCAAACACTTCTACTATTTATTAAATAACCATGCTTAAATGCGGACCCGACATTTGTACGGTAAAAATTGATTCACGCTAAAAATGGCCGCTTTTGGCGGTAATTAATTTTTCGCGTACAAAAACGGACCCAACATTTGTGCATGATTTTTAAAATAGATCCGGTTTAGTAGCTAACAATTAAAAACGAATGGTGTCGCTAGTTAGGGCTACCCGTCGCCTTTAGGTGACGAACCTTTTTATTCTCTGTACCGTACTAGGGCCACTAATTACTCCTAAAACTTGAACTATTACAAAAAAACGAATATCATAATTTGAAATCAGGGTATCCAATTAACTCATAACACATAAATATCCAATTTAAAAAAAAAAGTATTTTTTGGTGACCAGTGTTAATTATTATTAATAATTTTCTAGGAAACAACACGAATTTGTTGTTTTAACTAATGTAGTAATATAACATTAAAACTCAAATTAAAATTAAATTTCAAAATCAAAAGGATTGCACCACCCTCCCCTCTTCTATCTAATGTCCTTTACCTGAAGGTTGTCTGGTAGAGATCGCTCCCAGCGATAAGACCGCCTAAATTGTACATTGTATCTCTGTATACCTAGCTTTTAAGTTTTGTATGTTGTGCAATAAAGAGTATCTATCTATCTACTATCGATAAAAAATAGTTTTTTTACTGGCCTTCTATATAGTGTGACAATTCTTACAGTGTTGTTTGAAATGTTTGTCCAATTTACCGCTCCAGGTTAAGCCTGTCTTTAATGATAAGGAGGTCTGTAACCATCAGCTAAGCTAACTTAGTTTGCATAGCAGATGCTAAGTAATTATTTTTAGAGCCCTTTTACATTTTTCTATGTATTATAAGTATAAATTTACAAAAGAAAAGTATTATATGTATATATTTGTAATCCCGCTGTTGATTCTGGTATCCGTAACACAGGTACTTGAGCTACCTATCTCGAAGTCAGATCAATGTATGTGATGTTGTGAAATATTTATTATTTATTTATTATTATTTCCTTCAGACAAACATTTT
>JADPWL010003065.1:0-40001 GCA_019059595.1 Marasmia exigua
AGCTTCTGGAGCATAATTTTTGATTTTATAATCGCGGGGGCTAACATACCTAACGGATCGTAAATCTGGGAAATGACCGATAACATAAGCCGTTTCGTAATCGGCGACGACATATTCATGTTTACCTGCGTAGTAAAGTGCAAATGGTCGCTTACGTTAGACCAGCCTAGACCTAAAGTTTTGGAATGACTATTCTCGCCAACAGCTAAGTCTTTCGTGTTTGATGATGTCACGGAGTTGAACATCCACTTCCGTAATGGCAAACACGCACTATCTAAGACCTTTGACGTTTTTTCGCAAATGTTCATAAGCGTTTTTTGATCGTCATGTCCTGTAATGAGATCGTCGACGTAAAAATCTTCGCTTATGACCTGCGCGATGACGTTATCGTCGCATTCCTGAGCCAGCTGCTTTAGGCAACGAATACTTAGGTACGTCGCAGACGTGGTACCGTAGGTTACTGTGTTTAAACGATATACTTTAATTGGCTCATCTTTATTAGATCTCCACAAAATAAGTTGGAGATTGCGCTGGTCAGAGTGAATCATTATCTGCCTATACATTTTTTCAATATCAGCGCAGGCAACGAATTGATACTGTCTGAACCGGAGCAAAATCGAAAATATTTCGCTTTGAAGAGGGGGCCCTACGTACTGTATATCATTTAGTGATTTATTCGAGGACGTCTGCACATTTGCTGCAAATACAACGCGAAGTTTCGTTGTCGTACTGCTTTCCCTATATACACCGTGATGCGGTAGTATATAGTATGGCCTATCTAAACTTTCTATACCTCCTGGCACTAAACTCATATGACCTAACTCTTCATATTCGCGAAGAAAATCACTGTACATTTGTTTGTACTGTGGCGAACGGTCAAGTTTTCGTTCTAACGATAATAAACGATTTTTTGCGGTATGATATGACTCCCCCAAAGAATCAGCTGATTCTTTCAAGGGTAATCGAACTGAAAACCTACCGGTTTCGTCGCGAACAGTAGTTTCCTTGAACAACTCTTCGCATACAAAATCATCTTTAGACATAACAATAGGACAGTTAGGTATTTCTTCTAATTCCCAAAACTTACGTAATTGTGATTCGATTTGCACAGAATTACACTGAACGTTTTCAGAACTAAACGTTTTATTAATTGGGCCAGATATAATCCACCCTAATTTAGTATCGTGCAGATAAGGCCCGGAAGGAAGTCGCACTTTATTATTATTTAATAGCTCCCAAAAGATATCCGCGCCTATCAATATATCTATCTCGGATGAGATGTTAAACGTAGGATCAGCTAATACGATATAGCTAGGTATACATATAGACTCGGCATCAACGTCTATCGAAGGTAACTTCGAGGTAATGCTAGGAAGTACTAGGCATTTTATACCGGTCTCAAATTCATATGTTTTCGAACGCATATGAATATTACACGCGTGGGTGGACTGAGAAACGCTTTGTCCTACACCACTGATACGTATTGTGGACTGTAACACTGGTACGTTTAAACGTTTACACAACCTTTCAGTGACGAAGCAACTTTGACTTCCACTATCCAGGAGTGCACGGACCGTGTGATATTTATAATCTGAATCGGCTAACTCGACGAGCGCGGTAGATAATAACACCGGTTGTAACGAATTTGACGTCATCGCACTGCGATACTCATCTGATGTACCAGGTTTCGAGCTAAGTGCATCAGCTGATGCGAGTGACGTCATTGATGACAGTGGTTGCGAGCTTGTATTCTGCGCCGAATACGCAGACGAATGACAAGACGCTCTGTTATCAATGTGCAGTAATGTGTTATGTTTTTTGTTACATAACTTGCAAGGCCCAAACACACATTCGTTGGGTGAATGAAAATCGCGAATGCAATTTTGACAAAGATTTTTATCTTTGACTATATTCCACCTATCATGTACGGATATATTTAAAAACTTAGCGCACGTATAAAGTACATGATCACCGCCGCATAACATACAAGTTCGACCTTGGTTACGGTACGCGTGATTTTTATTTGTACTTTTCTTATTCGATGCAACAGAACTATAAGTATGTGTAGAAGCGACGAGCTTCTTATGATCGCTAAACTGTTTCCCTTCATTTCGAAATTTTAACAGAGATGATTGTGTCAACGTAATGTTACTTTTATTGTTACCCGATTTAATCATGTCTAACATGTCAGCACGATTTCTTAGGAAGTTGAGTAAGTCGTCTAACGCTAATCTACCCACTTTTTTTTGTGAATCGGACAAAAGTAGACCCTTATGAGTTTCCCACTCCCGTTCCGTAGAATAATCAAGTTTAGACACGACAAGATATATAATTAATGTATCCCAGGATTCTGTAGGCTCATCTAATGACTGTAACGCACGTAAGTTACGAAGTGTCGCATCTATAAGTTTCCTAATCTGTGACGGACATTCTTTACTCAACGACGGCGTAGTACAACGATTTTACATGGTTATGCACTAACAAACGATTATTATGGAACCTATTTTCCAATAAATCCCACGCGTGGGCATAGTTAGGTGCTGTGAACTCTAATGAATTTATAACCCGTAATGCTGTATCACTAAGCGATGACCTTAGGTAATGAAACTTATGGATCGGATCTAGATCCTTACGAGTATGAATCATTGTTAAGTATGAGTTTCTAAACTCGAGCCATTGATCGCATGAACCGTCAAATGTAGGTAATTTAATCTGAGGCAGTTTTACCTTCACAGAACTATCTGTAAGAACGGAATTAACATTGTCCTCCGGTTCATTCTGTTTTAATATGCACTTAGCAGCAGCTACAAGTTTATAATAAATTGATTCAAAATCTTCTCTATACTCTAAATTAACAATTAAATCATCTTCGCTACTAATTTCTTCGATTTCATCCTGAATACTACAAAATAGTTTGAACATTTCAGTAGTTGATTCAATTCTCATTTTTAATTCGATTAAATCTTGAGATTTAAGATCAGGAGAGCTAAAACTTGAAATAAATTTATCAAAATGACTAAGTCGACCTTTGTACACTCCGCGACGTCTACGTAATTCAGGAAGACGGTTATCCGAATTCAAAATTGTACAACCTGAACGCGGTGATTTTGACCTAGATCGACTCCCCCCAGATCCCTCTACTACCAATTTATTCTCACTCTCACTCATTTCGGTAATTAATGGGAAAACAAAGAGTACTTACAGTTCTGTAAATGCCACTCGAGCCCGCTATACGAAATACCTAAATCACTTGGAAAATATCACGATATTATCTAAATCTAGGGATAGGAACGATAATTTGAAAGGATACGAGTGCCCTGATGATGTCCTGATGATTTCCAAGGCGTTGATGGCCGTTGATATTCAAAATCCAAGTCTTCGTCCTGGTCTCAACGGCAGTGGATTCGATTCCTGGTCGCTGTTTTCTATACGCTAATCCGGCGCTGAAGGTCCATGTTGGGGAAATCTTCAATGAGCTCCTTTATTTAATTAAATTAAAATTATTTATTTCCAAGTATTGTATTTTAACAGACAGAATGATGTGACGACTTTTTTACAAGAGATAAACGAATAATAATGCTATGAAGCTGAGGCGATTCCAGCGCGCAGCGGCCTGGTGGTAATCCTCGGAAACACATGAAACAACTTCATGTGTGTTGATGTTTACGCATTGGGGCGCTAGATGGTGCTGTTCCAAACACAGTTATTATACCGTTTGCTCGTCTGCCGCCTATCACATACAAATTTTTTATGGGTATAGTGAAATTATCGATTTTTTTATGTCACCATAACTCCTAAACAGCTGCACTGATTTTAGCAAATTTGGTATCCATAGAATCCTTGCATTTTGCTAAGTCAACGTATATTTCTCGTGTTTGCAGATACTTATTACAGTAAAACTGTCTCGCTTATGATAATATTGATTTGACACCCGCGAATGCCATTTGTTTTTGTTGTTTTGTTGTTTCTTTTTTTTTGTGTGTGATTTTTTTAAATATAAATAAATAAAGAATAAATAAATATTTCACAACATCACATACATAGATCTGACTCCGAGATAGGTAGCTAAAGCACCTGTGTTACGGACATCAGAACCAACAGCGGAATTACAAATTTTCTTTTGTAAATACATACGTATAATACATAGAAACACCCAGACCAATACAAACAGACATGTTCATGCACACAAATGTTTGTACTGTGCGGGGATCGAACCCGCAACCCTTGGGCCAAAGGCAGCGTTCACTACCACCGTTCCAAACGGGTCGTCAAATATAATTTTAATGTTTTTAAATTGATTATGTATGTATCTCTGTGATATTGTTTCTTTGTTTTGTATATTGTATATGTAATTTTTCATATTCTTTTTACTTGTATTTATAATATTTTTTTTCAATGAAAAGGCGTCACCCAAGGTCCAGCCTGAAAATTAGCGCTGCAGCTGCTGCGTGTGGCAGTTGCAGCATATGCTGAGGCTGAGCCTTGTTGGCCGCAACTCTTTGTCTCTGTACCTTGTTTTCTCTGTTTGGTTCTATGTGTAATGTGTTGTGGTCAATAAATTGTTTCTTATCTTATTTTATCTTATCTTATCTGTGGTAGAAAACCCGCCTTACACGCAAGTTCTAGCGCTTCCCTTAATGATATTAGGCTGGGTAATGATGCGGAACCAAGAAGTAGTAGTTATAAAGCACTTTGCGCGCCCTTGCCTTATAATTTTCCTAGGGAAAACCGTGTTCATATAACTCCACAGTGGTAATATAGTTAGTAGCTTAAGGGCCGAGTTCACTAATTTTTCAAACGACACTCACACTTTAAGTACAATGTAGGTTAAGGACAATGTATGTGATGTTGTCTCAATTTATTTATTTATTTACTTTGCTTTAACTGTAATCCCTCTGTTGTCTGAGACCCGTAACAAAAGTACGTAAGCTACTTAGTACGAAATTAGAATTAAGTTAATGTATGAGATATTGTATATAAAAAAAACCATAAATAAATACTATTCATCATCATCATCATCATCATCAGCCTATCGCAGTCCACTGCTGGACGTAAGCCTTTCCAATTGTTCGCCACTGTGATCTATCCATGACTTCTCGCATCCAGCTCTTGCCAGCCATCCTGCGCAGATCGTCCCCCCACCTAGCCAGAGGGCGCTCTACATTACGTTTGCCAAGACGCGGTCTCCACTCCAGAACTCGTTTATCCCATCGATTGTCGGTTCTGCGGCTAATATGGCCAGCCCACTGCCACTTAAGCTTGCTAATCCGGTGAGCAATGTCGATAACTTTGGTTCTCTGCCGGATCACCTCATTTCGGATTCGATCTCGGAGAGAGACGCCGAGCATTGCTCGTTCCATAGCCCGCTGAGCGACCTTTAACTTGTGGACCAGCCGTACCGTAAGTGTCCACGTTTCGGCTCCGTATGTCATGGCGGGTAGGACGCACTGATTGAAGACTTTCGTCTTTCGGCACTGTGGTATACACGATACAAAGACACGACGTAGTTTTCCAAATGCTGCCCAACCCAACTGGATTCTCCTATTCACCTCATCCTCGAAGTTGTTTTTACCCAACTGCAAAGTCTGCCCGAGAAATAAATACTATTAATGAGCACAAACATTTTTACCCTAGGAAGAAAGGGTCAGATGTCAAAAAAATATTGACCTCATCTTACAAATTGTATGAATCAGCTGATCACGTTGGTATTTTTTTTGAGGATAAGACAATACGCTTTTTGGGAGAAAATATTGGTTTCCGTTGGTATAATGCTCTCGAGAAGTTTCTCGGGTAATCCAAAAGTCACCGTATTTACTGTTTGTATCTGTGAACTTTTACATCCCCTTAATCATGTTTTCTACCTACTATACTGAACAACATTTATTCTATGACTTTTCGAAATTCGCATAAAAAAATCACCTTTCAATACAAAGTCGGTCACGTAACTTGATCATTTTGTAAGGGGAGTCGAAAAAAATTTCGCCGAATTTCCAAAAGTTGTAGAACAAATGTTGATCAGAATGGTAGAACCTGTGGTGAAAATTTTCACAGATACAACCTGTATGTGCGCTCGGGGATTCTGGCGCTCAACCATATGAAGAGCAAAAATCGCTTGCAGCTTGCATAATTTTTTGTATGAAATGACACCATTTTTGTGCCGTGCGTACAAGCAAGATTATCGCAGATTCTCCGATCATTCATTCGCTTCAATCTTGTTAAACTATTCTACTGACTATCTTTGTTCTAGGCTAAAACTTGAACTAGCTAACTCGTGTGGATAAATGAATATCAAAGTGATTAGTATAGGGGTATTACTCCTTTGACAAAGATGCTTTGGGGACATTAAACTGGCGGATGATGACTCTTTGGGAGTCATCATCATCGTCAGCCCATTTAAGTCCCCACTGCTGGGGCACGGGCCTCCCTCAATCACATGAGGGGTAATTGCCATACTCACCACGCTTGGCAGACGGGTTGGCGAGGGATTTGATATAAATGCAGAGTTTTCCTTCTCTGGGTGCTGATGATCATGCCAGCAGCTTTACCTTAGTCGCCTTTTACGACACCACGGCAAGAGTGAGGGTGGCCTATTCTACTCTGCCGGGGACCACACAGCAAATCATCATCATCATTTCAGCCAATAGACGTCCACTGCTGGACATAGGCCTCCCCCAATGTTCTCCCCCCCCCCCCCCCCTCTTTCCCGCAAGCTCCCGCACCGGTATTTCCGAACTGGTGCGACAATGAAATCTCCAAGAAACGAGCATACCTTCCTATAAAGCCGGCTACTCTACTACTAGCATCTCCTCTTCTGGTGTGGCTGATCACTTACCGTTAGTAACTCTCTAGCTCATTTGCCTCCCTATCTTTGCAAAATCCTTAACAAAAACAACGTAAAGTGCTTCTGTAGTGTGAACCAACCTCTGCGAGGAGATAGGGCGAGAAATTGCGGGGCTTACATCCCTTTCCTTGAAACGAACATTGTTCCCGAGTCTTATGAGGATGTTTGAAGATGTTGCTTCTAATGGAGGTCGCAAATTTTGGGGTCTCCTTAATTTTTTTATTTGGGCAGACAAACTGACGGATCACCTGATGGTAAGCGATTGCTGCCGCCCATAGACACCCGCGACATCAGTGGAGTCACAAGTGCGCTGCCAACGTTTAAACCCCCCCCTGACCCGAATTTGGCCTCCGGTACCCTCACTCATGCAGGGAAACATAGCACAGTGCGGCTTTACGCTATATCAAGTCATTCCCGGCCTAGGCTAGCAAGGCTAGTTTTAGATACTTTATTGCACAAAGTTTACAGATGGATGGATGGTCTCATTGCTAAAAGCGATTCTGAAGACAACATCGGAGTAGAGGAAAAGTTCATTGATTAAGGGAGTCTGGTAATTACAAATATAGCGACTGTCATCTGACAAACGCAACTCTTTAATAGGGAAACCTGACAAACTAAATTATGGTTATGTCACCGGAATATAACAAGATCCGTAAGTTTATGAATTTACTAGGAAGTTTATAAACTTTCGTAGGATTCTAAACGGGATATAAATTATATTATTTTACGTCCACATTTTCGTACATTGATAAACTTACTGAACTCACTCGTAAAATAATAAGTAAGCAATATCCAAACGCTACGCGCGATCTGATTGGCATTGCCGCTATGAACATTGACCAGTCCGAGAGCAGTGTGTTATTTTGCGTATTTCAAAGATTCGTATATTTAAAAAAGTTTCTGTGATTGGTCGAACCATATAAGTTTTACCGAATAGATATCCGTTAGTTTATAAATTTACCGTGTGAAGTCACAAATTTACGAAAGTGTGATTGTAAAATAATACAATCTATCTCTCGCTTAGAATCCTACGAAAGTTTATAAACTTCCTAGTAAATTGATCAACTTACAGATCTTGTTATTTTCCGGTGACAGTTACGTGTTTCAGAAACTAACTGAAATGTGCAGGTTTCCTCATATTGTTTTCCCTCATCGACGAATTGATTGAAATATGCCGCATCCAAACTCCAACACATTTTACCTACACACATGATGTCCTGTTTTTTCCCGTTTTTCCCAAAGGACCTAATATTTTCACTTAGCCCAAACCTTGGCCTCTCCATTCGACAAGTTTACGATGTTTGATAAAACTGTGAGAATGCGCGGCCTCGTAAAGTAAAAAAGCGGCCAAGTGCGTGTTGGAGTCGTCCATGAAGGGTTCCGTAGCAGCAAAACCGTGCATATAATAATCATGGTCCACATTATTGATGAAAATCAATGTCTTTTTATTTATGATAGGTGGCAGACGAGCAGACGGATAACCTTATTTTGAGCGATTACCGCCGCCCATGGACACCCACAACAACAGTGGAGCCACAAGTGCCCTGCCAACCTTTAACTCCCCTTTGCCCCGGATTAGGCCTACGGTACCCTCACTCAAGCAGCGAAACACAGCACAGTGCTGCTTTACGCCGGTTTTCTGTGAGGCCGTGGTATCACTCCGGTCGAGCTTGCCTAATCATGCCGAAGTGTGGCTCTCCCACGGTACAAAGTTGCTAACAAATTCTCGTTCGAACCAATTTTTGGTGGACGATTACATGGTAATTTACATCATATATTTTTTTTAGTCTTATCATTTTCTTATTTAGAAGTTACCAGGGGAGCGAATAACATTTTACCACTTTTCAAGTGTCTCTCGCGCAATCATTACAGTTTCGAAATAAAAAATGATTTTAAAACCTAAAATCATTATTGAATACCTGTTATACATACACGAAAGCTTGTGACGAAAACCATTTTTTTAGTTCAGTTCTTATTACGGGAAACCTAATTTTGTGAAATCTTAATGCGGTTTATTTAAGACCATAATGCAACGATACTAGTGCCGGCAAGAGATTTCTAATGTTTTTTTTATGCTAGAGGAGGACAAACGAGCAATCGAGTCACCTGATAGAAAGTAATCAACGCCGCCCATGATTGTAGCATAGTCATTATCCGGCTTATCACTTTCGTGGTCACCATAAATTTATTCCTAAAATAACATCAGAATCTTAAAATACATTGAAAAGTAATGTGCCTTACAGAAGAGGCTATATATTAATGCAGAAAACTTTATAATTCTGATTTTATTTTCGGAATAAATTTAAACGTTATGGTGACCACGAAAGTGATTAGCCGGATAATTTAAAAACAATATTTTTTAAAAGTGAGTATCAATTACTTAAAGGAAATGATTTACATTTTTTTTGAGAAAAATTTATGTAATAATTTCTTTCAGTAAGTAAGATTAATCTCGATGATTGCTAAAAGTGGCCACTTTTAGCAATATTAATTATTCGTAGCATTATACCATTCGCACAAAGATTGGTCAAAATGAACCTTAGTAACCTCAGCATAACCTTAATACTTAGAAAAGGGCCAAAAAAAGGTAGCTCGATGGTGCTTAATTAAGATTATTTCGCCTTTAAAGTGATTAAGTTTCTTGTACAAGCAGTCTTAGTAACTTGTTAATTACTTTCTTAGAAGCCAGTGAAAAGACTTTAGAAAAGTTAGTAAATTGATCAAAGTAAGATTTTATCGTTTGTGTTGTGAGATACAAACTATCTACAACGTGTTAAAAAATGAGCCGTAATACTTATTTTAAAGCGTGTAAAGACTTTACTGCCGAAATTTGAGCATCATCCGAGCGAAAAAAAATTCAAATCGTCCATACTAAATAGAATATCCGCGCGTCAATAATGCAAACAATCAAAGCAGCAATAAATATAAGCCTTGGTCATCTGGACAGTAATAAGGAATCGATTGGTACATGATTCATCAAAATCGGCTAGGTAGTTTAGGCTGAATCTTGGAACATACAAACATATTTACATACATAGACTCAAATCAGTACGGGTAAAAAAAAAAATATTCATCATCATTTTTTTTTATGCTAGAGGCGGACAAACGAGCAAGCGAGTCACGTGATGGAAAGTAATCATCGCCGCCCATGAACATCTGCGAAATCAGAGAGATCGCTAATGTGTTGCCGGCCTTTCTTTAATCATCATAGTCATCTTAGCGTTGTGTCCCGGTTGCGTCTCAAGCTGTCGCTCCGGAGTCCTGGGTCCGCTTTCCTATTTCGACTCCTCCACTTAGCACGGTCTTGTGCATCCCGGTCAGTTTATTAGTACGCATGTCACCCTTTACAATATAAAGCCGCACAATAAGAAACATTTTATTATCCGTACATAATTTCGAGCGTGGGAGACTTAAGTTTAGGCATAAGTGGGACGTTTCGACAAAAGAAATACCGAGTCCTCACAAAAAACTAGTCTGAAGATATTGATTGAACCTGGTGCTGCATGTGTCCATGGGCGGCGGTAATCGCTTACCATAAGGTGATCCGTCAGCTCGTCTGCCACCTATACCATAAAAAAATGAGGTTTCGTAAATATATGTGGTGTCAAGGTAGTCAGAAACATCATCATCAGCAACCCACACTCGTCCACGCCTGGACATAGGTCTCCCCTAACGCACGCCATTGCTCCCAATCCACTCTCATCCAGCCCACACCAGCCAGCCTCGAATGTCATCATCCCATCGTGTCGCAGGACGTCCTACACTACGCTTACCGAGTCGCGGTCTCCACTCAAGGACTTTACGGCTCCAACGGCTGTCAGTTCTGCGGTTAATATGACCAGCCACTGCCACTTCAATCAGTGACGTCACTTACGTCAGTCACAAACATATTAAGAGCAAAGGTGCAAAAATTTGTTTTTATTGAAAGTCACCTAAATATTATACGCGAACAATAAGTCATTAATATCTTCAAAAGAGTCCAATAACATATACACGATTGCAATCATCTTTAATATGTTCGCTTCGTAACCGTTCAATGGTATCTAAGGAAACAGAGTAGGTATTCATACATATTTCAGATTAGAGTTTACTTTTCTTTACACCAAGATATTTTTGGCAACTGTGAATCCTTAGATACTGTGGAATATTTAAAAAGAATATGTATTTGGTCATCTAAACACAAAACATTTTAAAGGAATTGTGTAGTTAAGTTTCTGATACGATCACGCAAAGAGACCGTTGCGGGGCGGAAAGGTCCTCGAGTGGAGACCACATACAGGAAGTCGCAGCCGTGGCAGGCCCCCTACAAGGTAGACCGACAATCTGGTGAAGGTCGCGGGAATCTATTGGATGCGGGCGGCACAAAACCGATATCTGTGAAGAATATTGGGGGGGCCTATGTCCAGCAGTGGACGTCTATATCAATATTACATAACGAGTCCCACTACAAATAGACACAGTAGCTCAAGCCTAACCCAATTAGCCATTATTGCGTTACCGAAGCGTGACGTACGGCGGCTCCTTTGCCTAATGTCATTGCTCGACGCTGAACAGAGTTATTATATTTTGTTAGTTTACCACAGTATGACAACACGTAGGCAATAAAAATCTGAAGACACATCAAAAAACCGTATCTTCTACAACCTACGAGAAACGCTTCAAGGATTTAATTAGTTAGTTGCCGTCAATAAATATCATCATCATTTATTTGGGCGACTATGAGAGATTCTTCAAAAGCACATTAAATACTTGAAGGAAAGAATAATCTATTATTGAGACGCATAGCAACAAAAATCTTCATAATACAAGCATAGAAATGTTTTATTTATTTAATTAAAAATAACTTTTTTTATATGTGATAGATGGCAGACGAGCAGACGGATCACCTGATAAGCCGGTAAGCGATTGCCGCCGCCCATGGACACCCATGCGTAATTGTAAGGGTGTCCATATAAGTTTGTCTTAAAAATGTTTAATACTTAACGAACTAGGTTGGCGCAGCAATCCAAAGTGAGCCTTAGCCTCCGATAATAAGAGTCTAGGTCGGTCCTGCGCCACCTCCTGCCAGTAATCCGCCAGAAGTTCGCGCAAATCCAGCCGGATGGGCCGCATGCTCGTCTGCCTATTATCCGCAATAAAAAAAAAACCTTGTGGACCTCGTCTCTCCAGCGGTACCATGGACGTCCAACTGGCTTTCGACCATTTGGTCGTCCCAGGTATGCTCTTTTTACTGCACGATCCTTTTCCATTGTCTCAAGGTGGCCGATCCAGCTGATGTGCTTTTGTTTCGCCGATGACTTACGGTAATGGCTATAGTTGGCTGTTACTAGACAGACATGATCCATCCTCGGCCACATCATTACTTACCATCAGGTGAGATTGTGGCCAAATGTCTGGCTATTCTAATATAAAAAAGTTTCATCTCGTGTTCAGGCGGGACACGAACTCACACCTTCCACAATCCGGGTGAATGTTGTACCAATTAGACCACTGAACGCGTTAATAAGCCGACGAAATGCTGCAAGTGCTTGATTCGACATGAGCTGTCGATATTCTCATCAATATTGTGGGTGAAACAAAGTTTCCAATGTTTCTTATATCATAATCATCGGTTTTGCTCTTAATTGTATTAGTTAACATCATTTATTGGAGAATTAGGTTAGGTACTCTGCTCTGCTCTAGTGTTATGTTTATTGTTAAAATTAATTTGTTAATTAAGTCCTATACTATTTTCGTGTTTGCCTGAGATACAGGATTTTCCTAGTTCAGGCAGTAAACTTAAAATTGATTCCTTGTATAAGTAGATTGCACGCCGAGTGGTCCCCGGCAGAGTAGAATAGGCCACCCTCACTCTTACCGAGGTGTCGTAAAAGGCAACTAAGGTAAAGCTGCTGGCATGATCAACAACACCCAGAGAAGGAAAACTCTGCATTTATATCAAAACCCTCGCCAACCCGTCTGCCAAGCGTGGTGAGTATGGCAATTACCCCTCATGTGATTGAGGAAGGCCCGTGCCCCAGCAGTGGGGACTTAAATGGGCTGATGATGATGATGATGATAAGTAGATTATAAGTATCATGTTGTTCTTATGATTTTGAAATGAAGTTTTTTTATATTTACAATACCCAGTGGAAATATTATTACAAATATTTGACCACCACTTAAGATGAGACTGCTAAATCAAAAGTAGATTTTTTTTAAAGCAATCTTTTGCAATGTATTCTTAAGTGTACACTTAGAAATTTTAAAATGTGTTATTTACTTAAGAATAAATTACAAAAGATTTCTATAAAAAAATTACAACTACAAAACATTTGTTTTCACTACAAACAATTTAAATCTATTGGCGACGCTAGTTTGTCCATGTAGGATCTTAAGGTGAAGCGTAGGGCACACTAGCGACGCCAATTGATTTAAATTGTTAGCAACTAACCCGGATGTCTTTTTGCTAAATAATTGAATCATCATCATCATCATCAGCCTATTTAAGTCCCCACTGCTGGGGCACGGGCCTCCCTCAATCACATGAGGGGTAATTGCCATACTCACCACGCTTGGCAGACGGGTTGGCGAGGGTTTTGATATAAATGCAGAGTTTTCCTTCTCTGGGTGCTGATGATCATGCCAGCAGCTTTACCTTAGTCACCTTTTACTTAGGGCTACTCGTCGCCTTAACTAATTGCCTGTTTTTTTTTAAACGGCATTTTTTATTTGTTTAAATAAATTTGTTGACTTACTCACCTCCTCCGTACTGCAACTTCTTTCAATACATTATGCCAGTGTCTTATCGTCCGCTCCATTTGCCCGCACCGTAGTAAAGGACAACGTCTAAGGGAATCTCTCCTTTGCCGTTTTCTGCGTCCACCTTTTGCTTGCAATTTTTTTCAGACTATTGTCTTCGCTTGATCTTGTTTCAAAGTTAGGTTCTGTGATACGATGTTGTAGCTCGTTTTCTAAATGTATGGCAATTTAGATTATTTGTAAGTCGGTATCGTGGGAAGTGTGTAGGATAATCTTAAAGAACAATGATATATTTTTTTTGTAAGTATGTCTATAATATAAGCCGTGTGGTCCCCGGCAGAGTAGAATAGGCCACCCTCACTCTTACCGAGGTGTCGTAAAAGGCAACTAAGGTAAAGCTGCTGGCATGATGATCAGCACCCAGAGAAGGAAAACTCTGCATTTATATCAAAACCCTCGCCAACCCGTCTGCCAAGCGTGGTGAGTATGGCAATTACCCCTCATGTGATTGAGGGAGGCCCGTGCCCCATCAGTGGGGACTTAAATGGGCTGACGATGATGATGATGATAGCTACCAGTAGCATTGACTAGGCAGTCAATGCGCCAGCGATGACGATGATGACTACGTTATAAAGAGGTAAATCCTACAAACAGCGGCAACGCTTATAGGTGCTTAACACGAAACTCTTGCGCGATGTAATCGACACCTAGCGTCATCTATTGGTATAAAATGGAACTATCGTCCTGAAACGAAATGATGGCGGACCACTAGTTTTTAAAAACAGTGTAAGTCTTCGTAAAGTGACACTACACCCCGTTTTATGGCGGATAAAAAAAATTAAATAGTGAAACAAATGCAAAAATAATAACAAAAAATACAGATTTTCTTCAAGTTTTACTAAATTATAAATTTATAGAGTTTTCTTAGATGTTTTTATTTTAAGGGTACGAATTATAATAAGACATTAATCCAAAAATTATTTTGTACATTATAGAGGACAAACGAGCAGACGGCACACCTGATGTCATCCCAGGAGATGTGTGTTGCCAGTGATGATATACGGAACCGAAACGTGGCCGCTGAGAATGTGCCGATTAATTAGGCTCAAAGTCACCCAGAGAGCAATGGAAAGGGATATGCTCGGAGTCTCCCTGCGTGATCGTATCAAAAATGATGAGATCCGCAGGAGAACTAAGGTCATAGACATAGCCCAAAGAATTGCATGCCTCAATTGGCAATGGGCAGGGCACATAGCGAAGAGAACAGACGGCCGTTGGGACGGAAAGGTCCTCGAATGGAGGCCACGTACAGGAAGTCGCAGCCGTGGCAGGCCCCTCACAAGGTGGACCGAAGATCTGGTGAAGATCGCGGGAATCCATTGGATGCGGGCGGCACAGGACCAATTTGTGTGGAGATCCAGCAATGGACGTCTATTGGCTGAAATGATGAATCCTTATGATGAAGCCTTCCGAACGGTGTGATAAATCTACAGGGTATTTTTTTTTTCTCGTGTAGCGGGTTCGATTCCTGGTTCAACCGTGTAATTATTTAAAATCTATGAATGCAGTTTAGATTATTTTTGAAATTAAAATAAAGTCTTGTTTTAGTAAAATGTTCCATCTACAATATTAAAGGTACTTTCCTTCCATGTGGCATGGTCGTGGGACGCCCTGTATAATAATTTTCTTTTGTAAATAAATACTCATAATACATAGAAAACATCCATACCAATACAAACAGACTTGTTGAAATGAAAATGTAATTAACCAAAAACCAACCATTCCCTTCAATCAACCAATACCTTTCAATATCGCGTACCAATAAATATCAGAACAATGTACCAAAGACAAAAGCCAGTTGTGACAATCGTTACAATTGTTACGAGAGGCCTATTGGAGTGACAATGCGAAAGTAAGGACCATTGCCAAAGAATGACGGCAAAAATTAATAGGTATTATTGGTTTGTGATCCTGGTGAATGGTGACTTATTTTGTGAATTTATTTGATTACTTACTGCATATTTTATAGACAATTAAAAACGTTTTTTTTGAGAAAGTGAGGCAAATGAGCAAGCGAGGCATCTGATCTGGTAAGTGATCACCGCCTCCCATGGACACACCTGAAGGAGTGGAGATGCATTGCCGGACTTTTAGGAAGGTATGAGCTCGTTTCTTCCGCTGCGGGAAGTTGATTCTACAATGAGGAGGTGCGTGGCAAAAAATTACGTGTAAAGTGCACGGTGGTGGACCTCCACCCATCCAGATGGGTCCCATCCTGAAAACTATGTCAAATCATGAGTCACGAAGCACCAGCCCAATACTAGAAATAAGGTAAAATAATGCACTTAAAAATCCCACCCGAAGACTGTCAAAAAAAATTAAGTGCATTATTTAGGTACTAAGGAATTAATTTCAAAAAAACTGCTACTCTAAAAATCATAGAAATAAGGTAGACATATTTCCACATCAACCATCTTTTTTCTTCAATAGTATGTTTCGAGGTTTTCGAACATAGCTCGGGTTTGTGATCACCAATCCGCATTTGGTAATCGTGGTGATCCCAATCCCCATGGCGTGGCGTGGCGTGGTGGCCTAATCCCATCATAGTAGCGTTAACTTGATTTCTATGATGGAGGCCTTTGCCCTGCAGTGGGACAGTATATAGACAGATACTACAATATATGTGACGCCCCGATGGTCTAGTGGTTGAAATACCGGGCCGTGATATCGGGGTTCTCGGTTCGATTCCTGAGTCGAGCAAAAAGTGTATCGAATTTTTCGAACATATCTTTTGTTTTGTCATCACCAATCCGCATTCCACTAGGTGAATAAGCCTAATCCCATCATAGTAGCGATGACTTAATTTCTATGATGGAGGCCTTTGCCCTGCAATGGGACAGTATGTAGGCTGATATATAGTACATTAGGTACTGCTGAAAGAAAAAAAAATCTAGAAGTCTAGCTATCATATCTCTTCTATCTCGGCATTTGTGCGGATTCTCCAGCTATCGTTGTCTGCTTTCATTAGGTCCAGAACCCTACATAGAACTTTACCACCACCCAACATCATCGGTGAGACCAAGGTGGTCTTCGATGGCAAACCACCTCGCGAGGTTGGACGAAGATCTGAAGAGAAAGCACAAGACGAAAGGACTTTCAAAATATATTAAGACCCAATTTTGACATTGTCAAACATTGTGCACTCTATAAGGCGGTCAAACTGTTTAACAAGTTACCATTAGATCTTAAAAGCTCTATTTATCACTCCAGTTTAAGAAGCAAGTTAAAATCATTTCTCTTGGAAAGGTGTCTATACAATATACAGGAGTTATAGGTACTTTGACTTACAATAATTCTGAAATCATAAATATTTTATAGTAAGTAGGTATCATGAAGTAATATAAATTGTATATTGTATTTCCATTTAAAATATTTTGACATAGTATTTCAATAATTATTCTTGACATTGTAATTCATTATCCCTTATTTTGATTTAAGTAGATATTATTTTTGCTGTTATAATAAATATGTATTGTACTTGTATAATTATTTAATATTCAAACACAATGAATTTTTGTTTATAATTAAATAAATAGAATTGATCAGATATTATAATTAAATAAATAGAATTGATAATTAAATAAATAGAATTGATCACGGGTCAGAGGCCAAGACTCTATTTGGGTCGCTGAGCCAGCGGAGTAAGTAAGTAAGCAAGCTATCACATCATATCAATCATAAATTTCTACGAATATTAGTTTCATACTAACTAATATTCGTCTCTACATTTCAATCCCGGTTGCGTACAAAGACGTTGATTCCTTGCCAAAAAGCCTTGTCATTACTTTTGATACTGCGGTGAACATCCGTTATTACAACAAATGCCGCTACGAAACGAAGATTTATCCGAGTGCAGCTGTAAATGAAGACTTATGCCCACCATTTTGGTTAAAGGGATCCATTCACTCGCTCACTTCGCTTGCTCAGCAACCCGTACCTAGTCTTCGCCTCCGAAACAAGAAAGCCCCACTTTGGTCGGTCCTGTACTTCTTCTTGCCAGTTATTGACCTGAAGTTCTCGCAGAGCGGTCTCGACGAGGTCTTCTCATTCATTCGATTAGGTGGTATGTTTGAATCCGAGCATACTACCCTACAGTAAAGGCAACATCTTTAGGAAACCTATACGTTTCAGATGATTTCCGTGTTGAGATATTTGTTCTGAGCGTGTAGTCTGGTTCCCCTGAATAAGGATTGCAAAATTCGGATGGCAGTTGCTTCATTGTAAATATCAGACTTCCCCTTATACCGAAGCGTGAAAAGCATTAAGTATAAAAATGCAAAAAAAAAAATGTCGTAAGCACACTTTTTAGAAACTAAAACTTGGATTTACTTTACTCCACCACAGTGCGCTTCTCACGTCACTTCCTACCGGACGTAGTAAATCTATGGAATCAGCTACCAACGATAGTGTTTCCGAACAGACACAACCTGGTGATCTTCAAGAAAAGAGCGTATTTTTTAAGGGATTAAGAGCCAGCAACGCATCTGTGATGCCCTGTGTGTCACTGATGTCCATGTCCATGCTCGTTTGTCTGCCATAATGTAAAAAAAAATCTTTTTCAAAATCGCGAGCAAATCGTGAGATAATTAGCCGAGTAAATTAATCAGCTACCAAAAGCGGTGACTATAATTTAGGTACTAACATTTGGCGCATGACCACATGAATAGCAAATATCGTTTGCAGGTTCCATTGATTTCGTTTGAATAGACAATACGACAAAAATTATTTTCTGAAATGAATTTTGCTATTTCTAGATAAGACTGACAGATTTTAAGAAAAATAATGTCAGAATTTTTATACAGATATTTATGAAGAAAAAAAACAATGTGAAATCCTCCTGTGACGTCATCACTTGGCACGACAAATTAATAATGCATTTGCTCACATTGATTTAAAAAAGGTAATCCAATAAACCAATCGTCACTGACATAACCATCACTATATTTTTTATTTTTCACGCCCATTCGGCGGTAGGGCTAAAGCAAGCCGCATGATGCAATTCAAAGGTTTTAAATTAGTGTCTAGTGGTTTTTAGTGTTTAAATTTGGTGTTTATTTGTGCAATGAAGTGCTACAAAGTGACTTAATAATAAGAATCGTTGGATTGTATCGTTTTTAAGACTGCTATTGTGTGTGTCGAGTGAGTTGTCTCGTGATCAACACCTTGCTTGGACCAAAATAGAGCCTTAAACCTGCGACTGCTTTTAGAGTGATATCAACTGAATCTTAGGTCGATCAAACGGAAAACACGGCCGTTTTATTGAGTAACCTTGTGGACTTTGACTGACTTCGTACTGTTGACACCTAGTTATTCTCAATAAGTTTACTTGACATTGGCGAATTTTCTTCGGGTATGCATAAAAAAAATTAAGCCAAGATATTCAATAGAAGGTCACACGGGCCCCCAAAACTAAGCGTATGCCTGCATCTTGGTGGCTCTTGCAAAGTGCGATTAAATATACTTAGAGTTAAGCGGTCAACACACGGCATATTAACTTGTTTAAAATTGTACATATAGTACCGACATCACAATACGTTGATCCTCAGGACTACGTCACTTCCGGCATCATCATCATCATCATCAGCAACCCACACTCCGTCCACTGCTGGACATGGTCTCCCCCCTAGATATTCCATTACTATTAAAAAAGAATACCTATATATAGTGTGTGTTTTTTATTAAGTAATAAAATACACACACATTTAATGAAAACTAAAAACATGGGTCATTTTTTTTTCTTTCTTTTCTCGAAAAGCGTGTAAAAATTGTTTTTTTTTGTCGTATTGTCTATTGACACCATTCGTGCGTGCATTCGAGTTCCGTTTAAAAGTGGCAATGCGGCAGATTCCACCACCATACATACTTCTATATGCTCAATCGAAGTTGTCGAATTCACTGTATTTTCAACATTTTGCAATGTCGAAGCTTGAACTATTGAAGTGAAGTCAAATGGGGCGCCCGTGAATGGGTTCTAAAAGGTATTGGAAATGTAGTAACACGAAATTAAAATATAGGTATTGGGAATTATTTTCGAGGGGTCTTGGAAATTGTGGTGCTGTACAATACAAAGTGTATTTATACTCAAAGAGGTGAGAAATCCAAAAATCCGTGTTTTCGCTCAAACCTGGAATCGAACCCAGGACCCCAAGATCATGGACCGGTGCTTAAACCACTAGACCAACAGGTTTACTTATTTTTTGCGTGCTAACAGATATCCAATAACGTGCTTATTGATGTGGACAGTTGTTTAAGCAACCTCATACTCGTATTTGGTATGATTTTTAAGCATGCTACAAAAAAGCATGTGTTAGTTTAGATTTCAGTGTAAAACCAAGAGCAAGCCCATTAGCAATTAAAAACAGATGCAAGAATACATTGCAGAAGAGAAGTGACTGGGAGATTCTGGAAGAAGGACTCAAACACTCCGCGTGGGCTTATGCAATTCAAAGGTTTTAAATGAGTATATAGTGGTTTTTAGTGAACAAATTAATGTTTATTTGTGCAGTGAAGTGCCGCAAAGTGATCCTGATAATAAGTTTTATTGAATTGTATCGTTTTAACACTGCTATTGTGTGTCGAGTGAGTTGTCACGGACAACTTGCTTGCGTCTTAAAACCTGAGTGGTATCAGTAGAATCCGTAAGTTGATATAACGTAAAACACTGGCGTTTTATTGAGTGACTGTGTCTTTGACTGACTTCTCTTATTGAATTGATGAATTCTCAATAAGTTACTTGACATTGGCAAGATACCGTTGGGTAGAGCCACAATATTAATAAAAAGAAGTCAAAATCAAAATCAAAAATGTCTTTATTCAATTTAAGTCCATACAGAACATGTATGCATTCATATTATGAAATCTACCGCTGATTCGGAATGTCAATTTCTACCGAGAAGAATCAGCAAGAAACTCAGTAGTTACTCTTTTCAAATAATATGGTAATTACAATATTCATTCTTATACAAATTATGATTACAGTGACAGTATCATATACAATGCTTATAATCAATATCGTTTAGATAAATCGTCAAAGAAAAAGTAGTAGTGTCTGTCAAATCAATATGACACAGTCACATGTTGCCATACAAAGACAATATCTACATTATTTTTATTATTTGATAGAAATGGGGTGAGCCCTGCGTCTCATAGCCACTGCGACCAGTAGATGATCTATTGTGGCAGCCCCGTAACCTATTACAGCACCTCATGTAGCTCCAGTTCCAGGATAAACCCGAGAATGGAGCTGATGGGGGAGCTCTTGATCTCGTCAGCCGAGATCATGTGTGCTCCCAGGTGCCGGCTTCTGCAGCGGTGCAGCGCTATGCACTCGCCGAGGACGTGGATAATCGTTTCCTCGTCCTCGCGACAGAACCTGCAGATTTTGGTATCTGTAAGGCCCATGTTGTGCAGGTGCTTATTTAATTTGCAGTGCCCTGTGAGGGTCCGAGTGAGTGCCCTAACATGTCCTCTACTCAGTTTTGTTATTTCTACAGCTCGTTTCTGATCGAACGCCTGTATCAACGCCTTAGACTGTTCTAGTCGAGGTAATCTTTTCCAGAATTCAGTGCTTTGTTTTTTCTCCCACTCTTTTAACTCGAACCTGACCATGCATGCTGGAACGCCACTTATTGGTTCCGGTCCAAGTAGTGGGCTCTCTGCCCCGGCCTTTGCTAGCACGTCAGCGACTTCGTTGCCTCTGATATTGCAGTGTCCCGGTACCCAAATCAGATTTACAATGTTGGCATTGCCAAGCTGGTTTAGGAGCAGGACACACTCGCTAGTGAGTTTGGAGTCAAGTTCACAGGATGTTAACGCCTTGAGGGCAGCTTGACTATCTGAGAAGATGAATATCTTCTTATTCTGGAGATTCATTTGTAGACTCTCTTGGACACAGCCAATTATTGCGAAGACTTCCGCTTGGTACACTGTGGTATAGCGACCCAGGTTGGCGAATTTGCGTATTCCGCAGCGATCATTACAAAATCCCGCCCCAGATATGCCCTGCTTCCTGGAGCCATCTGTATACCAAACGATGTCATTCTGCTTAACATTTCCGGGAGTTCCAGCCTCCCAGTCTTGTCTACTTGGTAACAAGACTGTAAACCGCTTATCGAAGCGGTGTTCACGGACCATGGAGTCAGAGGGCATATCCATGACCGGAATTTTCATTAGTTCATTGTAGAGGCCTCTCATGACCCTAGAATGCCATCTCGTCCTCCTTCTGATTTTCGCTCTCGTGATAGCCATCCTCGCTTCCATCTGCACGTGAATGTGCAGAGGTGGAATGTTCAGGAGGGCATCCAGTGCTGCAGAGGGAGAGGACGAAAGCGCGCCAGTGGCTATAAGGCAGGCAGTTCTTTGAACTTTGCTGAGGTTCTCTACGCAGTTAAGTTGGTGCGTCTTCTTATACCACACACAGCAGCCATAAGTGACGATCGGCCTCACTATGGTTTTATAAATCCAGAGTGCGGCCATGGGCCGTAGCCCCCATTTTAGCCCCACCAACCTACTGCTTGCCCCCATCGCAATTTTTTTGCCTTTCTAGTGAATAACTACATACACAGCAAACATAAATGTTTCCATTCCAAACAAACATTACTGTCTATCCCCAATTGAAGTCAAACAAGCTCAGCCAGATGTTCACAGGCGATGACAAACAATATTTTCTTTCCATTACTACATAGTAAATGTGTGTAACTTTGACTGAAACGACTTAGTGATCCGCTTCAGATAGATGATACACTGATCCGAATCACAAATGCTTTGCTCCGAACGCCGATGATTCAGCTCATTCGGATCTCAAGATCGGATTTGTTCAATTGGTCAACCCGCTCACTCTGTTCCACTGACGCGAATGAGCGACGAACTACAGATGATGACTGATTGAGAGAACGAGCGTGGAACGTGTAGCGCGGGGAAAGAGATAGATAGACATAACCTTGAAATGATAGCCATTATTGTCATAGAAAAAATATCTTTAGGTCAATAGACGACCCGATTATAACAGTGGTAGTGAACGCTGCCTCTGATACATGGGTTGCGGGTTCGATGTGCGGGCACAGTACAAACATTTGTGTGCAAGAACATGTTCGTTTGTATTGGTCTGGGTGTTTGCTATGTATAATAAGTATGTTTTTACAAAAGAAAAGTATTATATGTATATATTTGTAATCCCACTGTTGATTCTGATATCCGTAACACAGGTGTTTGAGCTACCTATCTCGGAGTCAGATCAATGTATGCGATGTTGTGAAAAAAAAATAGTAATAAAAATCTATGATATGTATAAAACTTGGCAAAAGAATAAACCTTATGAACAGTAAAGTAAGGGTCAATTTACATTGGTCATTCTAATCGAGTCGCTCTCTCTTCTGAATCTATCTGAAAGTCGATGTTCCAAATGAAGCGTTTCATTGAAACGACTCTTTTCACTGTTCTAGATTCAAATGATCCAAGCTTTAGAAATATACATTTTTGCGTGGTCTACTACATAGCCAGTACGAAATAATGTAGTAAAACATTACCTCAAATAGATACATGCTACTAATAACAGGTGATTATTTTTTCTCAAAATTTCTTGTTTACAAATTACTGGCAGTCCGCTCTCACTTCGTTTCGGGACAATAGTACTTTATACTAATAGATGGCGCTAGGTGACGATTACGCCGCGCAAGTGTTTTGTTTTTTCGGATTACCTATAAGCGTTTCCGATGTCTGTAAGATTAAATCCTACACACAGCTGCAATGTTTATAGGTTATCGAAAAAACACCATACACTTGCTCGTATCGTATCGTATTGTGTCTTCGCATTTGGTGCGGTTTGGGTGTCGGGGTAGAACCTTTACCCGGGCTGCATCTTGCGCTTTTCTGGGCGCGGTGTTCTTGCTCCTCTGGGACAGGAGACCTCCCGACACTGCGTGGTTGGAGCGGTCTTCGACCCCGGGTGTGGCCTGCCAGTGCCCTTGTCGCGCTAGTATTTTAGAGATACCTAGCGCCATCTATTGGCATAAAGTGAACTAATGTCGCCAACCCGTCTGCCAAGCGTGGTGAGTATGGCAATTACCCCTCATGTGATTGAAGGAGGCCCGTGCCCCAGCAGTGGGGACTTAAATGGGCTGATGATGATGATGATGATGAACTAATGTCGCGAAACGATGTAAGGGCGGGCCACTAGTAGATTATTTTTATTTTTTATGTGATAGGTGGTAGACGAGCAGACCGATCGCCTGTTGTTAAGCGATTGCCGCCGCCCATGGACACCCGCGACAACAGTGTAGTTGCAGTGCGCTGCCAACATTTAAATCTCCTTTTCCCCCTAATTGGGCCTCCGGTACCGAATCATAAACGCGAAACTTTGTGAGGGTACGTAAATAAAAGGCTTTTACGTATGCAAGTTGTAAGATACATCACATCAGTCCCTGCTGATGTACACCTAGTTATGTGTCTCTCCTGATTTTTTTTGAGTCCCAGACGAAAACATCATGCTCGTCACATTAGCTCATGTGGGGATCAAGTAGGTTTTTTTTTATACTAGAGGCGACAAATGAGCAACCGGGTCACCTGATGGAGAGCAATCAACGCCGCCCAATTTATCCTAGAGTGTGCGTCTCTATATAATTTTTTTCCCAGGGGAAACCATCATGGCCGTCACCTTGCTACATGTAGGGAACAAGGTGGTGTGTGGGACTCAAACCTTAACTAAAACCCCTGGGGTACCCATCTCGGCGCAATCGCGGTCGGAAACCCCACAGCCGGGACTAGACCGTACCGCTAATCGCGCTAGCCGCTTCACCCCTATCTGGCGCAATACAGCCCTTCAACGCTGTACGATCTACCAGGACACCCAGTAATGTCCCCCGCGGAGTCCTATGCTGAGCAAGCCACTACCCAGCAGTGGATACGCTCACGTACTCCGAAAGCCCGTTTAGTCGCTTCTTACGACAGGCTGGGAAAACCTTGGCAGTATTCTTAAACGCCCCTAGCCACAGGGCGTGTGCGTCTCTATATCAGGACCAACTACATAGTTTGGCCTAGTCTTAACTGCAAAACAAACAGACAAATTAGTTTAGACTGGGCTATACTGATTAATCCTATCGCGTATAAGAAGAACTACTTGAGCCTAGGCCAAACTAGTTTGTCCTGAAATCTGGTTTGGCCGGTAACATTTATAATTTGAAATCAACAAACAAACTATGTTACTAGCAAAAAAGTCACGGACCTAGAGTCTGTGGTATGTAATTAAACCAATAAAAACAAAAAACCCGCCGATTAACATCTGCGAAATCAGAAAGAGTGTGTATCTCCAAACCTCCTGTATTTTACACTTCGTTTCGTTTATTATTTTTGTTAGTTTAAGTTTAAGGTGCCATAATGTAATGTAACAATTATCTTTAATAAATTATTCTTTATTCTTATTCTTACCTCCTTCCTCCCTCAGGCCACGTGGTCCTACTGCCTTTGTCCTACCGACCGGACCACGTGACCTTTTTTTCCGGTTGGTTCGATTAATCGGATTACAAGGATTTGTAATTCCGCTTCGTCCTACCGATCGGATCAAGAAAACTAAATCTGTCGTGACAATTACGAGTGTACAAAAATAATCTCTAAAATTGCAATCGCTTATCTAGGTTGCGCGGGAGGTCACTCACAAGTTGGACTGACCAAATCAAGTCTGCCATTGGAGACCGAGATATGCCCGCTTACAGTGTGCCGATTAAGGACGCTCAAAGTCACCCAGACAGCAATGGAGAGGGCTATGCTCGGAGTCTCCTTGCGTTATCGAATCAGAAATGATGAGATCCGCAGGAGAACTAAGGTCTCAGACATAGCCCAAAGGATTTCATGCCTCAAGTGGCAATGGGCAGAGCATATAGCAGGAGAACAGACGGCTGTTGGGGACGGAAAGGTCCTCGAGTGGAGGCCCCCCACAAGGTGGACCGACGATCTGGGGAAGGTCGCAGGAATCCATTGGATGCGGGTGGCGCAGGACGGATCCGTGTGGAGATCATTGGGGGAGGCCTATGTCCAGCAGTAGACGTCCATTGGCTGAAATGATGATGATGTTGACTGGAGACTCAGTCAACGAGTGCAGCAGGATGACCTCGAGCAGGCACGGTGGCGGCACTTGGTGAAGCGCATCACAACTGCCCCTACCCACACTATGGGTACATGACGATCACGACCACTCTGCCAAGAGTATACCGGATAAAGAAGAAGAAGAAGAAGAAGAAGAAGAAGAATCAGGAGATCCCTTTGATTGTCTGCCGCCAATTACAGACCAGATGGCGCAATTGGTAGTGACCCTGCCTCTTACGCCAAAGGTCGTGGGTTCGATCCCCACCCTGGACAAACATTTGTGCGATGAACACTTGTATTTGTTCAGTGTCTGGGTGTAATATATGTATTTAAGTATGTATTTGTGTTCCTCTGTTGTCTGATATCTGTAACACAAGTGCTTAAGCTACTTAGTACAGAATCAGGTCAACGTATGAGATGATGTGAGAATTATTATTATTATTATTATTATAATTACAGAAGACTTAGCTAAGACGGATATAGCGAAACTATAGTACCATATATATTTATAAAGGTCGGCACTGCACTTGAACCGCACGTCTGGAAATGTGGTGCTGGAGAAGAATGCTCGGCATATCGCGGACAGAGTTCCGCACCAACGTGTCCATACTGCAAGAACTCGGCATCACAAAGCGTCTATCAACCATAGTACAGACGCGCATACTGCAGTACTTTAGTCATGTCTCTAAGCGTGTTAAAGACTTGATAGAGCGGCTGGTCGTTCAGGGGAGAATAGAGGTAACGAGATCACGCAGCAGATCACTGATGCACTGGACTAATCAAGTGAAGTCCGCAATAGGAAACCCCGTGTCAGACTGTGCCAGTCAGTCTGTAAACAGAGGGAGATGGTGAGAGATCGTGAGGAAAGCTGTTTCCGCCTCTAACACCAACAAGGACGCCTCAACGTGACCACGACCGCTCTGGCAAGAGCATAGCGACAGAGAAGAAGACCGCATTTGTGACTCCTCTGGTGCTGCAGGTGTTCAAGGCCAGTGGTAATCGCTTACCATTAGGTGATCCGTCTGCTCGTCTGCCCCCTATCTCATAAAAAAGTGAATTCTAAAAGGTTGCCGTGGATTCATCATCACCATCATCATCAGCCCATTTAAGTCCCCACTGCTGGGGCACGGGCATCAATCAATCACATGAGGGGTAATTGCCATACTCACCACGCTAGGCAGACGGGTTGGCGAGGGTTTTGATATAAATGCAGAGTTTTCCTTCTCTGGGTGCTGATGATGATGATCATGCCAGCAGCTTTACCTTAGTTGCCTTTCTTATTCTTACTTTTTACTCAGTAAATTAAATTTCCATCCACATTTTCAATACTCGAGCTCATTTCTCCGATAAATAACTTAGAATTTCATCTACTTTTTTCGCTAACACCCTTTGAGTGGGCTAACGAGATTATTTTCAAGTTTATTTGCAATTCAAAATGCATAAAAACGCAGTTTCTTCAAAAGCAACAGCTCATTTTCGCTTACCGAGTGGAGTTTACCTTGAATCAAGTGCTATACTGAAATTTATTAGGATTTACGGGGAAAGCTAAATTTAAATTTTACCTCTTAAGAACTTTTTTTTAGTATTTGGTAGATGAGCGGACGGATCACATGGTGGTAAGCAATTGCCGCCGCCCACAGACAACCTCAACACAAGTGGAGTCACAAGTGCGCTGCCAACCGTTAAGCCCCCCTTTCCCACGGATTGCGCCTCCCGTACCCTCACTTACGCAGCAAAACACAGCACAGTGCTGCTTCACGCCGGTTTTCTGTGAGGCCGTGGTATCACTACGGTCGAGGCGGCTCATTCATGCATCTCCCGCTTGTTTTTACTTTTAAATTTGACAGTAACGGCCGCACTCAGAGACGTCATTTAAGCTAACCTTCATTAACTTTAGTATTGGTAGTCTTTATGCGTATCAAAATAAGGGTCAATATCTTTTCTTAAGTAGGCAACTAAGTTAATCAACGACTCTGAGTGCGGCAGTAAGGCCCCTAATGGTAAGCGATTGCCGCAACCTATGGACACATACACCAGTGGAGTCACAGTTGCGCTGCCACCATTCCCTGCGTCTGTACCCTCGCTCACTCAGCTACCTCGCCGTGTTATTCGGTCGAGCCTGCTCATTAATGCCTTCTGCATGGATCTCCCATGGTAAAAAAGTTGACATCATAAAAAATAATGATTTGTATTCATGTTACACAAATTACTCGCAGCTGAGCGAAGCCGTGGCACCAATGATGTCCTTTTTCTGGGCCGTGACTTTAGTGAGGGCCGTTAATATTAGAGGTCATAACCCATTATTCATTTGGCACTGCTTGGACATTATTAATTATATTATTTATTTCTATTTTTATGTATTTTTGAATGCGTTTTATTTTAAATTTTTGCCAAATCGTGTTTATAATAAAATATTTCACAACATCACATACATTAATCTGACTCCGAGATAGGTAGCTCAAGCACCCGTGTTACGGATATCAGAATCAACAGCGGAATTACAAATATATACATATAATACTTTTCTTTTGTAAATACATACTTATATTTCATATAAATACCCAGACCAATACAAACAGACATGTTCATGCATACAAATGTTTGTACTATGCGGAGATCGAACCCGCAACCATTGGACCAAAGACAGCGTTCACTAGCATTGTTCCAAACGGGTTTATAAATTCTGTGTGCTTCAAACATTATGATATTTATTTATTTATTACACAAGAAAATAAAGTACAATTGGCAGACTTATGCTATACAGCATTCTCTACCAGTCAATCATTAGACGATGCAGAAATATGTTTGACGGCTAAATAAATATACATCCATAAACATACATGTGATCTATAATAATCAATGTTTACTTTCTTTCTTCCTTTTTTTATGTCAAAGGTCTTTTTTAATGGCAGACGAGCAGACGGATTAACTGATGGTAAGCGATTGCCGCCGCCCATAGACACCTACGACATCAGTGGAGTCAAAAGTGAGCTGCCCCCTTTCCCCCGGATTGGGCTTTCGTTACTGTTGGGCTCACTCACAAAGCAAAACACAGCACAGTGCAGCTTTACGCATAAAACATACAACTGAACTGAATGGATATGTACTAATGACTTTACAAAGCAAACAAGATCAATCAATCAATCAATCATTAGCCTATCGCAGCCCACTGCGGGACGTAGGCCTCTCCAATTGTACGCCGCCGTGATCTATCCATGGCTTCCCGCAACCAGCTCTTGCCAGCCATCCTGCGCAAATCGTCCCTCCACCTAGCCAGAGGACGCTCTACAGTATGTTTGCCAAGACGCGGTCACCACTCTAGAACTCGTTTACCCCATCGGTTGTCGGTACTGCGGCTAATATGGCCAATATGCAAAACAATATATTAAGTTCTAGTTTCTCCGCATACAGGTAACTTTATTTACATTAGATGAAAAACTCATAACTCCAAATTTCGAATAAATTGGAGCTAAGATTTTATATGGAAATGAGAAAAATGTAATAAAAAGGCTTCTTGAAATTTGCTGAATATTAAAGTCTGTCGAGGATCAAATATCTGTGATTTTTAGGGTTCCGTACCTCAAAAGGAAAAAACGGAACCCTTATAGGATCACTTTGTTGTCCGTCCGTCCGTCCGTCTGTCAAGACCCTTTTTCTCAGGAACGCGTGGAGGTATGAAGCTGAAATTTGTATCAATTACTCAGGTCTACTGTCCCTAAAAACTGTGAAAAAATCAAACTTCTAAGCCAACGCAATCAAAAGGTACAGCCGTTTATGTCGCAAATTTTCGACACTTGCAAGGGAATCAAAACCTACAGGGTGCTTCCCGTGAACTCAGAATCTTGAAATTTGGTACGAAGCAACGTCTTATAGCATAGATAAAGGAAAAATTACGAAAATCATAAATTTTTAGTTACATCACATAATATATATTTTTGTAATAATTTTAAACTTACTACCCATTTCCTCATAAACGCGTAGAGGTATTAAATTGAAATTCATACCAAATACTCAAGTCTATAATACCTTTAAGCTGTAATAAAATCAAACTTCTCTGTCAACGCAATCAAAAGAAACAGCAATTTAAGCTGCATATTTTGAAACTCGCAAGTACTCGCAAGGGAATCAAAACCTAAAGGGTACTTCCAGGCAACCTAGAATCTTGAAATTTGGCATGAAGCAACGTTTTATAGCACACATAAAGGAAAAATTCCGAAAACCTTAAATTTTTAGTTACATTACAAAATATATATTTTTTAATAAATATAAACTTATTACTTTTTTCCTCATGAACGCGTATAGCTATCAAGTTGAAATTCATATCAAATACCTAGATCTAATTGCCTTTAACCCGCGAAAAAAAAAATTCTAAGTCAACGCAAAAACGCAAAAGTACAACCATTGATACCGCATATTTTGAAACTCGCAACTACACGCAAGGGAATTAAAACCTAAAGACCACTTCCCGTTGACATAGAATCTCGAAATTTGGTAAGAAGCAATAGCTTACAGCACAGGTAACAGAAAAATTCCGAAAAGCTTAAAATTTTAAGTTGTTATATTACCAAAAAATTGCGATTGTAAACATAATTGTAGTTACAGCAATGACCGCGAGTTATTATACTATGTATGGGGAGGCAACATTTAAAGAAGACGAAATAGCCTTCTTCTTTATATTTCGACGTTCTTTTATCGAAATGATATGTGTTAATATAAAATAAAGGATTACTTAAACGATAAAGAGATCTTTGTCTTAAATTTATGCTCCTCCATCTTTCCCCATTGTAATGTTATGAATTTCATTTTGCAATAAAAATACCATAGTTATGACTCGATTGTCGTAATGAACGAACTTTGTAAACCTTGCAGGTTTGTACGGAACCCTCGGTGCGCGAGTCCGACTCGCACTTGGCCGGTTTTTTTTAGGAAAAGTCACGGTGGTATAATGCTTGGGGATTATTTGAATGCGTGAGACGTGTGTTAAATTAATATTTCGTATCGTAGGAGAGCCACGCTTCGCCATGAATATGCCGGCTCAGCCAGAGTAATACCACGGCCTCACAGAAAACCGGCGTATATAAGCACTGTGCTGTATTTCGCTGCGTGAGTGAGGGTACTGGATTCCCAATCTGGGGGAAAACTAGTTTAGAGGTTGGCAGCGCACTTGTGACTCCACTGATGTCGCGGGTGTCTATGGGCGGCGCCAATCGCTTACCATCAGGCGATCCGTTTGCTCGTCTGCCACCTATCATAGGGCAATAGGGCACACTAGCGACGCGAATCGATTTTAATTTTTAGCTACAAACCGCATCTATTATAAACAATTTCGGGGTTACAACCTCTCGGCAAACACTTATACTATTTATTAAATAACTATGTACAAATGTTGGGTCCGTTTTTGTACGCGAAAAATTTATTCAATCAATTTTTCGCATACGCGTTGGGCCTAACATTTGTGCGATGGCGTCCTACCAAAACGGTGTGTTTTGGTCAGGAGGGGTAGGAGTATGGGTACGGAGTACCGCGTATGAGTCGGAGATACGTAATCAGGCCACCACACACACGCACATGCACACGCACGCACGCAGCGGAACGGACGGACGGACACACACACACAGACACACATACACACGGACGGAGACACACACACACACACACACACACACCTAGACACCTCGAACTTATAACACCTCATCAATTTTTCGTCGGGAGTTAAAAAAGGCCCAGCGGAATAAAACATATCACACACCTAAAACGAACATATTTAAATTCTCGTTGAAGCCAAACTTTTTGAATTCGAGTTTTAATACTGCGAATGACATGACGAAAAGCCACCATTACTAACGAGAGACGGACCTTTTTATATAGTAGGGCTGTGAGAAAATAATCGATAATATTGTCTTCATCTTAAAGTGTACCTAATTCTCAGTTATCGCTTAATACCCCAGCTACTTACACCACGATTAAGGATTTGAGTCTGCTTATTACAAGTAACTGCCGTCTGACCTTTTTTTTTTGTTGCAGTTGGGAGACGGACGGGTAGTGTCGGGCTCTCCCAGGACTGGGTCTTCACTTAATGTGAGGCCGGTCAATGCAGCCCAATCTGAATGTCTGGCCGACTGAAACCACTGCGGCTGTTCCCGGCATATCCAGGGCTACGGGATGGGATACGGGCTCGACGGACAAACGCTGCCGTCTGACCTTCGCAACTCTGTCCATCTCACTCTCACATGAGAACCAGAACAACTGAATCTTAGTTAACGATTCAGAAACTATCGGAAAGTAAGAAAGTAAGTAGAACATTTATGGGCCACAAACACGAATACAATGTTAACAATAAGACAGAAAGGAACAAATAATAAGTAGGTCGCCTGTTGCATGTCGCCGAGCCGGAGGTAGAATCGCATTATGTTCTGCACTCACTGATCACTCACTGATCTCACAGATCGGTCCTGTGCCGCCCGCATCCAATGGATTCCCGCGATCTTCACCAGATCGTCGGTCCACCTTGTAGGAGGCCTGCCAAGGCTGCGACTTCCAGTACTTGGCCTCCACTCGAGGACCTTTCCGCCCCAACGGCCGTCTGTTCTCCTCGCTATGTGCCCTGCCCGTTGCAATTTGAGGCTTAGTTCTCCTGCGGATCTCATTGTTTCTGATACGATCACGCAGGGAGAATCCGAGCATAGCCCTCTCCATTGCTCTCTGGGTGACTTTGAGACTCCTTAATCAGCACATTGTAAGCCGCCACGTTTCGGTTCCGTATGTCATCACTGAATTTAAAGTTTGGATGTGCACTTGTGACTCCATTGGTGTTGCAGGTGTCCATGGACGGCGGCAATCGCTTACCATCAGGTGATACGTCTGCTCAACTGCCACCTATTACATAAAAAAAAACTATCCACTGAGCTGACTGACCGGATGGCGCAATTGGTAGTGACTCTGCCTCTTACGCCAAAGGTCGTGGGTTCGATCCCCACCCTGGACAAACATTCCTGCGATGAAGACTTGTGTTTGTTCGGTGTCTGGGTGTAATATATGTATTTAAGTATATATTTGTGTACCTCTGTTGTCTGATATCTGTAACACAAGTGCTTAAGCTACTTAGTACGGAATCAGGTCAACGTATGAGATGTTGTAAAAAAAAAGAAAGAAAGAAAAACTGACATTGCTCTTCTATTGTCAATGGATAAGTAATCGATTTTTTTTTACCACTCACATCTCTAGTCTACAGAACTAAAACTCAAGTTATTAAAATTCTGAAAAGATGAAAGGAAGGAAGTAAGTTAGTTTGTAAAAGTCCTTTTCTTGGCAGACGGTTGTTTTTGTGGGTGTGAACGGATGGCCTAATCCGCGCAGAACTCGCAGCTATCACCAAAAGGGCACAATGTTGATGTAGTTTGGGCTATACAGGGCTTTCAAATCATATGTACTTATCTTATTTATAAACAACATAAAATGTGTTTAAGTCCTTATCCGCACGAAGCGATTTGCCTCCACGTTCATAATGCGGACAGCTAAGGAATGGAACTCCTTGCCAAGGTCTGTTTTTCCGGACCACTACAATCTGGACATCTTTAAGGCAAGAGTGAACAGGCATCTCCTAGGCAAACGCGTTACATCCTAGACCTCATCGTCACTTTCCATCAGGTGAGATTGTGGTCAAGCGTTAGCCTACAGTTCGTAATAAAAAAAAAAGTCGTTGATTAGTAAACGTATGTTAAGTTTAAAAGAGCGAAATAAGGCTTTTGTTACCAAATTTCAAAACTCAAAATAGTCGTATATAAAAAAAATAGAGCACCTAACTTATACAGAGCGTATCTGTGAACATAAACATCCCTTTAACCACATGTCCTACCAATCATTCTGAACAACAATTGTTCAACGACTTTTCGAAATTCATCGATTTTTTTTTGACTCCCCAATACAAAACGACCAAGTCACGTGACCGACCTTGTATGAAAAATTGATTTTTTTTCATGCGTGTATCCCAAAAGTGATAGAAAAATAATTGGTTCAGAATGTTCGGTAGAAAACGTTGTTCTCTCTTATTTAAGAGCAACGCTCTTGTCGGTGGAGTAGTCTCCATTCCTCTCTCGACTCTGCCAGCACCTTCAATTCCTTCAAACTTAAGGAAAAGGCAAATGTCATGTCGTACAGACATGACATTTGCCTTTTCCTTAAGTTGTTGAACGTAATTTCTTCTTGGTCTTCCTCTCTTTCCTTCCACTTTTCCTTTCATTATTATTTCGATGAACATATCATGCCGCACCAGGTGTCCCATCATATTTCCCCTTCTCTAAAACGTGGTTAAAGGGATGTAAATGTGGATAGTTTAAGGATGTTTTTGAGAAAAAGCCAATTAATGTAAATTTTGAAATAAAGTGTAAAATTGTTTTACTATAATTAGAGCTAGATTAAGTACTTATTCTTAATTTATTTTCATTTTTATTGTTTTGAATGCGGTGTTGACCTGTAAATGGATGTGCATATAGTATATTTTCTTAAATTGTGTATAATATTCTAAGCAAGTATTATGTAACTTTCGTTGGTTAACCAATAAAATAAATAAATAAATGTAAATGTTCACAGATACACCATGTATACTAGCATCATAGACGTGCACCATAATCAGACTGAGCCTTTTCATAGAATGACTTGAAAAACCAAGCGAAGCCGTTTGTACTGGGCTGACGTGCTGGGTGACGGTCTGTCTGCCGCACCCGTATAGAGATACATTAAAACTGCATGAGGGCCAGTTGCATCTCTTTCACACTCTGTGACGTTTTTTTGCGAAAAAGGGCGCATTCCTTTTTAGCGCGCGTTTTACATAAAAACATCTGTCGCCTAGCCAGTGCTAGCGCTACGTTTAGCCCGATACTTAGACAATTTAACACAGGACGTGGTTAAGGTGACGGGTAGGGCACACTAGATTAGATTAGGATTCTGGATTAGATTAGAAAAAATTGGCAAGGGTGAGTGTAAGAAGGCTTTGGAAGGTTCCGGACAAGTCCAGAGCAGGCTTGAGGCATACCAGGGCTCCTGCACTGAAGCTAAGGCGTTAAGGTGACGAGTAGGGCACACTAGCGACGCCAATCGATTTTAAATATTTAGCGGTTTACTAAACCGTATCCGTACCGTACCGTGGAGACCGCGTCTTGGCAAACGTAAAGTAGGGCGCCCTCTGGCTAGGTGGGGGGACGATCTGCGCAGGATGGCTGGCAAGAGCGATAGGCTGATAAAACCGTATCTATTTTAAATAATTTCGGGGTTACAACCTCTCGGCAAACACTTATACTATTCATTAAATAACCATGCACAAACGGTGAGTCCGTTTTTGTACGCGAAAGATTGATTCACGCCGAAAGTTACCGCTTTTGGCGTGAATCAATTTCTCGTGTACAAAAACGCGTCCGCGTTGGACCGAACATTTGTGCATTTGGTTATTTAATAAATAGTATAAGAGTTTGCCGAGAGATTGTAATCCCGGATTTGTTTAGAATAGATAAGGTTTAGTGGCTTAAAATAAAAAAACGATTGGCGTCGCTAGTGTGCCCTACCCATCACCTTAAGCGCAGATACAGTTGAGCCAAGATGATGGTGACCTAATAAAAAACTTCGATTAAAGTGAGTAATCGATATGTACTTCAAACAAATTGAATCGAATAAAATAAGAATGGGATAGAAGTTATTAGTACTTTTATTTGGAGAAAGGTGAATCGAAATTATTGGAAAGAAAGAAGACAGTGGGTTCCGATCTCAGATATTGCGCCACGGCCAGTTTATTTGTTTTTCTTCGAAATCAAAGCGCTTATATCGTGTGCCATATATAGTTTTTCTGATTACCAAGTTATAAATGTATTTATATTTCAAACAACAAAATAATACGTTTTATTTAATCTGAATGTGGCTTTCATTTATGTTAAAAATTCCTACACGAGTAAATATTGTATTCGTTCGATTATTTAAGGAACATCCCTAAAGCTCAAAAAGAAAATGGGTTGACATTGTATATATAATATTGTTGATATAACATTGTACCAACGTTAAATTTTCTAGTAAGTAAAATTTTAATAAGTTTGTAAACAGTCTAATAGAGAAATTAAATCGTGAAATTATCTTTTTTGTCTTTAATGCAATAAATAAATACCATATAATTTCAAAATTTAAGAAATGGTGCTATTTTAACATTGCAAGATTGATAAATTCAGTGCCCGTTGATACAAGGTTACGTTGTCGAATTTTGATGAAGCATCAAATGTGGTACAAGAAATACACATCATACATACTGCGTGAGTGAGGGTACTGGAGGCTCAATCCGGGGGAAGGGGGAGTTTTAAGGTTTGTTGCGCACTTGTGACTCCACTGATGTCGCGAGATGGGCGGCGGCAAGGGTTAGGAGTGTACTCGTCCACGTTGAACTGGGCCTGAGGACCAGTGAACCCCTTCCAGAATTGGTAGTGGTCGACTCATCTACGCAGAACTGAGCTAAGATGTGCCAGAGGACCAGTGAACCCCTTCCAGAATTGGTAGTGGTCGACTCGTCCACGCAGAACTGAAGATGTGCCAGAGGACCAGTGAACCCCTTCCAGAATTGGTAGTGGTCGACTCGTCCACGCAGAACTGAGTTAAGATGTGCCAGAGGACCAGTGAACCCCTTCCAGAATTGGTATATATAGGAATAGATATATAGGATAGGAAATGTTGATTTAACTACTGTTTTTAGAAGTAACTAGAACAATGCTAGGGCTCTGCTCGGAGTATCTATGAAGGACCGCATCAGAAATGATGTAATCCGACAGAGAACCAGAGTCACCGACATAGCCCACCGAATTAGCAAACTGAAGTGGCAGTGGGCTGGTCATATTAGCCGCAGAACTGACAGCCGTTGGAGCCGTAAAGTCCTTGAGTAGAGACCGCGACTCGGTAAGCGTAGTGTAGGACGCCCTGCGACAAGATGGGATGATGACATTCGAAGGCTGGATGGTGTGGGCTGGATGAGAGTGGCCGAAAATCGGGAGCAGTGGCGTGCATTAGGGGCAGACCTATGGCCAGCAGGTGGACGAGTGTGGGTTGCTGATGATGAAAACAATGCTTTCAAGTAAATACGTAACTGTTATAATACAATTTGTAGGCAAGTTATGTTTTGATATTTATGACTGTAATATCATGAATAAGAGAAGGTACCTCTTTATTCTAAACGGTTGTAGGGTGAATTCCAAATCGTGTCAAATGATTGGTCATGTATATACTGGACCGTCAAAATACAACTCACCGTCCTGGGTGGTATTCGAACCCACGATCCCCCGGCGTAATAGGTAGGACCATTAATATTACATCAACGGCCAGAGACAAAAAAGTGGGTTTTTTCGGTCGGCTGTCTGAGATACAAATGCACGGTATTATAATAAAAACAACATATATAATATTAATAAATAATAACAATTATATTGATAGCAACTTATTAATCTTCTTTTTATAATCCAATCGTCAGGATGTAGTCGTACCTATAACGAGATGGTTGATAAACATGAGGAATTGGATCTCTACCGGTACAACCTACATCAGTTCAAGAGGTCAGATGCATCTGTGGTGCGTTGTAAGACACTATCCCTCCTCTTTATCTTCTTTGCATGTGAGGGGGTAACTGTGGATTTTAGTTTGAAGTTAATTTTAGTTTAATTTTAATTTCTAATTTTATTGTAACTGTTAGCTTTCGATTGATTTTCTGTCTGTGTATACATGTTTTTGAATTGCAATCGGGGACTTGTCGAATGTATTGTACAAATTATTCTTATTAGATTGTAATATGTTTTGTATACCAAATAAAATATATAAATAGATAACAAAACATCTTAGTCAAAATTACATATTTACGAATTTTTTCACTATAAAAAAAATTATTTTTTAGTATTATAATTTATCATAAAATCATTTTGCTTAAACGCGTTTAAGAACGTTTAACATGTTTGATTGTTTGGTACAACAACATTAACAACACTCAAAAAATACAATGAATAACACCATAATTTATATAATAATAAATAAGCATGTACCTAATGTAAGAACAATATACATATAATATGTTATTTTTATAAATATTATTGCCAAAATATTGGTAATGCAGTAATCAATAATAATCTATCAAATAACCAAAACATAGTATAAAGCTACATATATATTTTTTTTGACTCTGGAGACATGCGTTACGCATACCCATCCGTCTGTAAACGGATGGGTTATGTCGGACTCTCCTCTGGCGACGGCTTCTCCTAACGAGAAGCCGGCCAGAAGCATACCGATTAAAACTCCTGGGACTCTCCCTCATCTGTCCATGGGTGAGCGAGTGACATGGGGCCAAAACTCGGAGCCTTTCACCACGTCACCCCCCCGACAGGGATAGTTGCTATAACCTGCATTATCTCTAAATTGTAAGTATACTATATGTTTCCATTTTTAACTCGCCACTCTAAACTGGCTTCTATTGTGACTATTATGACTGACCGGATGGCGCAATTGGTAGTGACCCTGCCTCTTACGCCAAAGGTCGTGGGTTCGATCCCCACTCTGGACAAACATTCGTGCGATGAACACTTGTTTGTTCGGTGTCTGGGTGTAATATATGTATTTAAGTATATATTTGTGTTCCTCTGTTGTCTGATATCTGTAACACAAGTGCTTAAGCTACTTAGTACGGAATCAGGTCAACGTATGAGATGTTGTGAGAATTATTATTATATTAATTATTATTGTGCATCGTAAATTTTGAAATTGTACCTATTTAAAATGTGTTCTAATGTCACTCATTTTAGAGCGCGTATTACTCGAGCGAGATTCTTATCTAGCCGTAACTCAGTCTCGACTAGCACGGTAGGTCAAGATTAGCGTTACTTGTATATAGGGTTGCCAGATAGTAACTTATCAAATCCGGGACAGTTCTAGAAAAACAATCTCAAAAGTTTTTTCAAAGGATTCATGCAAAAGAAAAATGCCATTTATTTTCAAATACAAACTTTTATTAGATGTATGTAGGTATGTAATTAGAAGGTTATTACAGCCAGTTATAATTCTAAGATGGTTTTTTATAGTAAATAAATTTGTATTTGAAGGGCTGTGGTAGTAAATCACACGTTGAACTATTATAGATTTGAGCAAATTTAAATTTTGGTAGACAATGAAAACTAAATAACAAATTAAATAGTAATAAACTGAAGAAAAAAGCAGTAATAATAAGACATTACCTTAAAATAATTTAAACATGAAAGAGTCAGACAGTTTATTTTGTTAAAACTAATAAGTTTTCAGCATCCGGGACAATAAGCGCTAATTACTGGACACGGGACAAGAGGCAAGATACCGGGACAATCCCGGATTTCCCGGCGGTCTGGCAAGCCTACTTGTATACCGCCAACTTAAACTGTTTTTTCTTTCTTTGATGCTTCTGTTTGAATTATATTACTGGGTTGGCATAGTATTTAAATCATACTTCTATTAAAATGTTGTATAATAATATTAATTGTACAATGCCTACTAAAATACATGTCTAGTGATGTAATTAATATGTAAAGTGAGTAATTTTTAAGTAAGTGGCAGCATATAATATTTTCTTTAGATATAATGGTATACATATTGTTAATGTTTTTGAGAATATAAATTCATTCATTCATTCAATTTATAATAAATAACAACAATAATATAATCAACAAAACCATAATCATTCATTTAAGTACATAGTAAGGCATGTGTATATACTTTTTATTTTGAATACTTAATCTGGCAATATACAACCAATGCTGTTGATGTTGAACCTCAGTCCAACAGTACGCCATCTAGCGGATTTTTCACACGCAATAGCCCCCATTAGAACAAACTAACGTAATGAGCCGATATCTTGTAATAAAAACACTTTTCTCACCCACAAAATCCACCCTATTGATTGACAGGAAAGTTCAAAATTGGTTAGCAGAACTTGGGTGGTGTATACATTTTTATGTCAGGCAAAATCGATCTTATATCCTTAAGATAAGGTTGCAAATGCTGAAGCAAATTAGTGTGTCTCTACGTTTTCTACTTAGCAGTTGTCTTGCTCGTTAGTAAAGCCGGGTTTCAGCTAATGAGCACAATAAAGCTGGATTCTGGATTAGATTAGAAAAAAATGGCAAGGGTGAGTGTAAGAAGGCTTTGAAAGGTTCTGGACAAGTCCAGAGCAGGCTTGAGGCATACCAGGGCTCCTGCGCCCTGAAGCTAAGGCGTTAAAGAATACTGCCAAGCTTTTAAAATAATGGCC